>PVKP010036937.1:0-21185 GCA_004027715.1 Plecturocebus donacophilus | reverse complement strand
TGGTTCTTAAGTGCACTCCAGAGACCTCTACAGTGCTCTGTTCCTGAGCTGTGAGCTGACCCCTCCATGCCCAACAGCCCTGGCTGCCAAAGGACTCTGCCCTGCAGAGGCAGCCTCCGCCCCGACTGGGTCTTGTGAGCTGGTCCTGCCCCTTACCCCACGGCTGCCCCACCAAGCCTAGATCTCCAGCAGAGTGCCACGTGGGGCCCTGGTCCTGATCACTGGGGCCAGCCAGTCATAATTGGAGCCAGCCTGCCTCTCAGCTGGGAGCCTGGCACTGCCTCTCCCAGGAGGCTCCTGGGCCACACTGCCTGGCTTTGAGTAATAACAACAACAATTTAATAAGTGGGGCTGCAGCCAAACCAAATAGTGCTATCCTACAGGAAGGCCTGGGGCAAGCTGAGGTCATCTGGAGTCCTGGGCTGGTTGGAGGGCAAACCATTCTGCTTTAGGACCAAGCTCCTACCCTTAATGGCAGGCAGAATAGGACCCCACGGGGAGATCAGAGTGAGGTGCCTCCCCTAGGGTACTGAGGAGAGGGGAGGCCCAGTGTGATAGCAGAAGGTGTTACTCCAAGCCAGGACACATCTAGGCCCAGAATGGTCTCTTCAGGGCCAGGGGATGGGGCACTGAGTTGGGCTGGGTTGAATGAGCAACAGTCAAGATTGAATGTACATGGGAAATATGTTTTGGTTTGGGGGTTTGTGTTTTTTTGTTTTGTTTTGTTTGAGATAGAGTCTTGCTCTGTCACCCAGGCTGGAGTGCAGTGGCATGATCTCTGCTTACTGCAACCTCCGCCTCCTGGGTTCAAGCTATTCTCCTACCTCTGCCTCCCAAGTAGCTGGGACTACAGGTACCTGCTACCATGCCTGGCTAATTTTTGTATTTTTAGTAGAGACTGGTTTCACCATGTTGGCAAGGCCAGTTTCAAACTCCTGACCTAAGATGATCTGCCCTCCTCAGCCTCCCAAAGTGCTGGGATGGCAGGTGTGAGCCAGCATGCCTGGTGGGTTTTCTATTTTTTTTTTTTTTTTTCTTGAGACTGGATCTCACTCTGTTGCCTGGGCTGGAGTGCAGTGGAGATATCATCTTCAATGTAGCCTTAAACTCGTGCGCTCAAATGATGCTCCTGCCTCTGCTTCCTGTGAGATTACAGGTGTATGCCACCATACCTCAGTAATTTTCAAAATTTTTTTGTAGAGACAGGGTCTCACTATCTTGCCCAGGCTAGTATGGATTTCCTGGGCTCCAGCAATGCTCCCGCCTTGGCCTCCCCAAGTAGAAATAGCAGTACTGTTGTGGTTAGCCACGATTTATTGGGCATCTACTGTTGCTCAGCCCTGTGTTAGGGATTCAGCATATGTTATTATGCCCTCTTATGAGGTGGGCAATGTTACCCCTATTTCACAAATGAGGAAAGCGGTTCAGAGGGCTCAAGTGACTGGTACAGAAACCAAGTCTGTTTTTCTCCAAAGTCCAGGCCCTTCCCCCATGCCCTCCCCCATGACCCAGAAGCTTGCAGGGCTCTAAGAAAAAGGGAGTGAATTGCTAGTTAACAAGGGCCAGAAGGGGCTGGAACCCAGACTTCTTGATTCCCAGGGTTCCCCTCATCAAGCATCAGGCAAACAGCCCCTTTCACTTGAAGGGTCCAGTGCAATGGCCTCACGATCCATTTCCTTACAGAGGCAGGCCAACAGCTATTATTATCCCCATTGCCAGATAAACCAACTGAGGTCCAAGGAAGGAAACCTATGCTTGGGACTCCAGAATCTCTGGTCAGGAAGAGAGCAGGAGCCGCTGACCCTAGGGAGCAGGGTCCAGTGAGACAGGGAGGGACCAGGCAACCAGGTTGCCAGAGCCACAGGGTGAGGTCCCCCCTTGCCTGGCTCCTTCCACATGCCACAGTCAAGGACAAGAACACTTTAGGTGCTGAGCCTTATTCTATAAGCAGGGACAATTGCTGTAGCAGGAGAAGGGGTGTGGTGCGGGGTGGGGCCTAATGGGAGGATACTTGGAAAGAAGGCATGAAGAGGTTGGGGGCTGCAGGCGTGGGAGCACCTTTCCTGGCCAGACAGGCATCACTGTGAGGTGAGGGCAGAGCCACTCTACTCCTAGTAGTGTGAGTTGGTGGGTTTGACACACGGCTGCCCGGGGACACTGGCGAGTCCCAGTAGAGGTGACTGCTGAGCTCCAGCAGATGCGCCCCGGAGGGCTGAGGGTGCAGGCTTCCTGGAGGGCGAGTCCCAGCGGGGTGGCCCGAAGCAGGTCTGGCGCCCTGACCCTCTCATCTGGAGGCGGGGAGGACCGGCGTCCCCGAGGTCCACTCACCTCCGAGGCCATGTTGGGCGGTTCCTCGTCGGGAAGCCTAGTCTCTGGGTCTGGAAGACAAGGCGGGACTGACGACCTCCTCGGCCAGCAGGGTCCCAGGCCGGGCCGGCTCCGAGCTCCGGGCGCTGCGTTTGGCTGAGCGCAGTCCTTGGGGACGCGGACGTGAACGCGTGCGACGGTTCTCGGCATCCTCAGCGCATGTCCCGCCCGTCCGGCCGCCGCGTATTCACCTCTGCGTGGCCGCGCGGTCAGGGTCGCGCCAGCCAAGGGGCTAGGATTTTCCAGCCGGGATGGCCTCAATTGCCGCCCGGCTCTGTCCCCGCCCCTGCCGGCGGCCGCGCCAATAGAAGGCCGCCTGGCGGGGTGGGCGTTGCCTCCGTCTTCCAATCCTGGCTGTGGGCGGGGACGCCTCCGGCGAAGCCCCGGGCTGAGCAGCCCCGGGGCTAGGTGAAGGAGGGGAAGCGGACGCGGAAAGAGTCTGGCGTGGCGGGGGGCGGGGGAGGAACCCCCGGTGGGGAAGGGGGCGGGGCTTGGGTTTGGGAGGATGGTGTCCCGGCGGTACCGGAGACTCGGGCCAGGGGTAGAGGCTATGACATCAGGCCCGGGTTTGGCGGGTTCTTAAGATGTAGAAAGTGAAATGGCATCTTCGCTCATTCATTCAACAAACACGTACGGAGCACCTCTATAGGCCAGGTGCAGAGTTAAAAAGGCATTGAGGAAAAAGGAAGGAGCATAAGAAATAAAGCCTGTGCCAGGCGCCGTGGCTCACAGCTGTAATCCCAGCACTTTGGGAGGCCAAGGTGGAAGGATCGCTTGAGGAGATCGCTTGAGTTGGAGACCAGCCTGGGCAATATAACAAGACCCTATCTCTACAAAAAAAAAAAACAAAACAAAACAAAACAAAAAAACAGCCCTGCATGGTGGTGCACGACTGCAGTCCTAGCTACTCAGGAGGCCGAGGCAGGAGGAGCACTTGAGCCCAGGAGTTTGAGGCTGCAGTGAGCTATCGTGCCACTACACTCCAGCCTGACTTCTCTAAAAAGAGAAAAGAAACGCAGCCAGGCGCGGTGGCTCACGCCTGTAATCCCAGCACTTTGGGAGGCTGAGGCGGGCTGATCACCTGAGGTCAGGAGTTCAAGACCAGCCTGGCTAACACGGTGAAGAAACCCCGTCTCTACTAGCCGGGTGTGATGGCAGGCACCTATAGTCTCAGCTACTGGGGAGGCTGAGGCAGGAGAATTGCTGGAACCCGGGAGGCGGAGGTTGCAGTGAGCCGAGATTGCATCACTGCACTCCAGCCTGGGCAACAGACTGAGGCTCTGTCTCAAAAAAAAAAAAAAAAGAAAAGAAGAAAAGAAATGAAGCCTCACTTCAAGAAGTTCCAACATAGCATGGAGGAGGTGTGCAGGGAGCAGGCGGGCCAGGGCGGTGGGAGAGTCTATGTTGGATACTCTGGGAAGATATCCTTGATCTGATTAATTAATTAATAATTATTAAATATTCACCAAAATGATAGACTGGATTCTAGGCACTTGGAGGACCCTGAAGTGAACCTGTCCTCTGCATTGGGTCTTGGAAGATGGGGGGAAGTTGCCCAGGGAGGAAGGGAAGAACATTCCAGGCAGAGGGAGAAGTCTGAACAAAAAAGGTGACGGGCCTGCTTGGAGAACAGGAAATCAATCAAGTGGCTGTAACTATGATAAAAGATAGGGAGGAGAGGTGGAAGGAGTTTGGGGGAAGACTGTGAAGAGCTTTGAATGTAGAGAGGGAGTTGTTCTTGGTCCTATAGGTCATAGGGAGCCCCAGTCGTGAGCCAAATTTATTTTATTTTATTTATATATATATATATATATTTATGAATAAAAACATTCTGCCTTGACCTCCCAAGTAGCCGGGATTACAGGTGTGAGCCACTGCACCCAGCCTTCAGGTAGTTCTTTATAGCAGTGGGACAAAGGACTAATAGACCCTCCCTTTTCTCTTATAAATATCTCAGTCGTTAGATGTAGGGCCCCTGCTAACCCAGAATGATCTTGTTTTAACTTGATAACATCTGCAAAGACCCATTTCCAAATGAGACCAGATTTACAGGTACCAGAAGTCAGGACTTGAACATATATTTCTGAGGACACAGTTTAATCCTCTACATTGAGGTTTCCATAGTTGCTCATAGTCAAGTTGAGGAAGTTTCCTTCTCTTTCTAGTTTGTTGCTATGTTTGTTTAAACAGTGAATTATGCTTATAGAGATTTAAATAGTAATAAAAGTCTTATATACTTATCTATGTACTTTTCATTTCCTATGCTCTTTCTTTCTGTCAATCTAGATTTTCATCTGTTATCATTTTCCTCCTGTGTGAGAAAATTATTTGATATTTTATGTAGTGCAGTTCTTTTGGTGACGAACCCTCTCAGCCTTTGTATGTCTGAAAATATCTTTATTTCATCTGTGTTTTCTTTCTTTTTTTTTTTTGAGACGAAGTCTCACTCTGTCACCCAGGCCGGAGTGCAGTGGCGCAATCTTGGCTCACTGCAACCTCACCTCCTGGGTTCAAGCGATTCTCCTGCCTCAGCCTCCTGAGTAGCTGGGATTACAGGTGTGCGCCAACAGAGTTAGCTAACTTTTGTGTTTTTAGTAGAAATGGGGTTTCACCATTTTGGCCAGGCTGGTCTTGAACTACTGGACTCAAGTGATCCATCAGCCTCAGCCTCCCAAAGTGCTGGGATTACAGGCATGAACCACCAGGCCCAGCCTTATTTTAATAAATAACTGTTATCGTATAGAAATGCTGGCCAGGTGCACTGGTTCATGCCTGTAATCACAACACTTTGAGAAGCCGCGGCAGGAGGATCACTTGAAACCCAGGGGTTTGAGACTAACCTGAACAATAAGTGAGACTCTGTGTCTATTAAAAAGAAAAAAGAAAATAGAAAAATAGAAATGCTATTGTATATAGGCATACCTCAAATATATTGTAGATTCAGTTCCAGACCACTGCAATAAAGTGAATGTTGCAATAAAATGAGTCACACACATTTTTGGGTTTCCCAGTGCATATAAAAGTTACGTTTAGGGTCCGGTGCAGTGGCTTATGCCTGTAATCCCAGCATTTTGGGAGGCCAAGGTGGGCGAATCACCTGAGGTCAGGAGTTCGAGACCAGCCCCGTCTGTATAAAGATACAAAAAATAGCCAGGCCTGGTGGTGTGCACCTGTAACGCCAGCTACGCAGGAGGCTGAGGCAGGAGAATCACTTGAACCCAGGAGGCAGAGGTTACAGAGATCTGAGACTGTGCCACTACACTCCAGTCTGGGCGACAGAATGAGGTTCTGTCTCAAAATATAAATAAATAAGTAAAAGTAAAATAATAAAAGTTATGTTTAGGCGGGACACAGTGTGCCTGTAATCCCAGTGCTTAGAAGGTAAGTGCAGGAGGATAGCCTGAGGCCAGGAGTTTGAGACCAGCATGGGAAATACGGCAAGATTCTCTTTCTAAAAAATTAAAAATAAAACAATTAGCCAGATGTGGTGGCACACACCTAAAGTCCCAGCTACTCATGAAGCTGAGGCAGGTGGATCACCTGAGCCCAGGTGTTCAAGGTTACAGTGAGCTATGATCATGCCACTGCATTCTAGCCTCTTTTAGTGAGACCCTGCCTTAAAATAAAAGTTACGTTTACACTATTCTGCAGTCTCTTCTTATTTATTTATTGTTGAGAGAGAGTCTCGCTCTGTTGTCCAGACTGGAGCGCAGTGGTGCTATCTCGGCTCACTGCAAACTCCACCTGCTGGGTTCGAGTGATTCTCCTGCCTCAGCCTCCCAAGTAGCTGGGATTACAAACATGCACCAACACCCCTGGCTAAATATTTTTGTATTTTAGTTAAGATGAGATTTCACCATGTTGGTCAGGCTGGTCTTGAACTCCTGACCTCAAATGATCCACCCACCTCAGCCTTCAAAGTGCTGAGATTAGAGGTGTGAGCCATCGTGCCCAGCCTCTGTAGTCTCTTAAGTGTGCCTATTATTACGTCTACAAAAACAGTGTAGATACCTTAAATTAAAAATACTTTATTGCTTAAAAATATTAATGATTATCTGAGTTTTCAGTAAGTCATTATATTTTTGTTAGTGGAGGGCCTTGCCTCAATGTTGGTGGCTGCTGACTGATCAGGGTGGTGGTTCCTAAAGGTTTAGATGTCTGAGGCAATTTCTTTAAATAAGACAATAGTGAATTTGTGGCATCAATTGACTTCCAACTTCAGTGTAGCATGTGATGCTGTTTGATAGCATTTTGCACATAGCAGAACTTTTTTTGAAATTAGAGTCAATCTTCTCAAACCCTGCTGCTACTTTATCAACTAGGTTTTTGTGTAGTAATCTATATCTTTTGTTATTGTTTCAACAATTCAACAATGTTTAGTGCTGGGATTACAGGCATGAACCACCTTGCCTGGCCAGGATTGCTGTTTTCCATGTTTTTTATGTGCAAAGTACTCTATGTGTGTATCTGCTGTCTTTTGCTGTGTAAGGAGACATCCCAGATTGTAAAACAACTGTCACAATTATTACCTCTGATAATTCAGGGTATTGAATTAGCTAGAAGGTCTTGCTTAGGGTTCCTCATATGGTTACAGTACTGGCTGAGGCTGGGGACATTTCATTTTTATTTTTATTTTTCAAGATGGAGTCTTGCTCTGTTGCCCAGGCTCTGAGTGCAGTGGCTTGATCATGGCTCACTGCAACCTCCTCCTCCTGGGTTCAAGCAGTTCTCCTGCCTCACCTCCCAAGTAGCTGGGGTTACAGGAGCGCACCACCATGTGGGGTCATTTCAAAAGCTTCCTTAGTCGCATGTCTTGGATCTAGGCTGGGAAGACTCAAACGGTTGAGAGCTGGAACAGACAGGACATCTCACAGTATAACCATGTGGTCTCTCCATGTAATCCCTCCAGCATGGTGCCTTGGAGGCAGTTGGGCTTCTTATGGACTGGCTCCGTGCTCCAAAGGCCCATTTTCCCAGAGTGAGCCAGGTGGGAGCTGCATCACCTTTTCTGACTCAGCCTCAGCTGTCATGCAGTCTCTTCCACGACATTCTACTCCTTAGAAGTGAGTCAGGGTTGGACATGGTGGCTCGTGCCAATAATCCCAGCACTTTGGGAGACCGAGGTGGGTGGATCACCTGAGGTCAGGAATTGGAGACCAGCCTGGCCAGCATGATGAAAGCCTGTCTCTATTAAAAATACAAAAATTAGCTGGGTATAGTAACACACACCTACAGTCCCAGCTACTTGGGAGGCTGAGGCAGGAGAATCGCTTGAACCTGGGAGGTAGAGGTTGCAGTGAGCTGAGATCGCACCATTGCACTCCAGTCTGGGCAACAGAGGAGGCTCTGTCTCAAAATAGTAATAATAATAATAAGTGAGTTGGCCAGTCACAGTGACTCACACCTATAATCCCAGCACTTTGGGAGGCTGAGATGAGAGAATCACTTGAGCCGAAGAGTTTGAAACCAGCCTGGGCAACATGGTGAAACTCCATCTTTACAAAAAATACAAAAATCAGCTGTGTGCAGTGGCTCATGCCTGTAATCCTAGCACTTTGGGAGGCTGAGGTGGGCAGATCACCTGAGGTCAGGAGTTCAAGACCAGCCTGGCCAACAAGGTGAAATATCATCTCTACTAAAAAATACAAATATTAGCTGGGCGTGGTGGCAGGTGCCTGTAATCCCAGCTACTTGGGAGCCTGAGATAGGAGAATTGCTTGAACCCAGGAGGCAGAGGTTGCAGTGAGCTAAGACTGTGCCATTGCACTCCAGCCTGGGCAACAAGAGCGAAACCCAGTCTCAAAAAACAAAACAAAACAAAACAAAACAGTCAGCTTGGTGTGGTGGTGAGCACCTATGGTCCCAGCTACTCAGGAGGCTAAGGTGGGAGGACCACCAGAGCCCCGGAGGTTGAGGCTGCAGTGAGCCATGATTGCACCACTGCACTTCAGCCTGGGCAACAGAGTGAGATCTTGTCTCAAAAGAAAAGGAAGTGAATCATGAAGCCCAGTCCATGTTCAAGGTGGGGAGGAATTAGACTGTATCCTATGAGGGGTGTCAAAAAATCTACAGACATGTTTTAGAACCACTGCATGTTTAGGATCACATTTCATTCTTCTAGTGTTACCAAAACACCAGGGTTCGGCCTAGGTCCAGCTGCTGGCCTCACAGAGAGCCAATCACTGAGACAATGATTATTGCCAAGGAAGAAGGCTTTAATTGGGTGCTGCAGCTGAGGAGAGGGGAGACCAGTCTCAAATCCATCTCCCTGACTACTAAAATTAGGGGCTTATATAGCAGGGAAGAAATGCAACTATGTGTGGGAAAACAGAAACTCAGGAGGGGTAAGGAAGCAATCATGATGAATGGGGGGTCCGGAGTCTCATTGTGAGGATGCCATGATCTGAAGAGCTTCAGTTCTTTGATAATTTCTGAGTGGCTTGGGGGCCTTTCCTGAGGAAGGAACTCAGGTAAAATAAATGTAAGTTTCAAGCTTCATGATCAAAAGTGCCAATTTCTTTCTTTTTCTTTTTATTCTTTTTTTTTTTTTGAGACAGAGTCTCACTCTGTCACCTAGGCTGTAGTGCAGTGGCATGATCTCAGCTCACTGCAACCTCTGCTTCCCAGGTTCCAGCAATTCTCGTGCGTCAGCCTCCTGCATAGCTGGGATTACAGGCTCCTGCCATCATTCCCAGCTAATTTTTGTATTTTTGGTAGAGATGGGGTTTCACCATTTTGCCCAGGTTGGTCTCGAACTCCTGACCTCAGGGGATCTGCCCGCCCCAGCTTCCCACAGTGCTGGGATTACAGGTGTGAGCCACTCACCTGGTCAGGACTTGTTTTCTTAATCCCTATGCTATAGAAATTATACTAGACAGAAATATAAAGGAGATTTTTGTTTGTTTTTGTTTTATTTTGTTTTGAGACCTAGTCTTGCTCTGTTGCTGAAGCTAGAGCGCAGCAGCACAGTCATGGCTCACTTTAACCTCCGCCTCCAGGGTTCAAGTGATTCTCCTGTCTCAGCCTCTCAAGTCGCTGGAATTACAGGAGCCTGCCCCACACCCAGCTAATTTTTGTATTTTTAGTATAGACAGGGTTTCACCATGTTGGCCAGGCTGTTCTCAAACTCCTGACCTCAGGTGATCTGCCTGTCCGGCCTCCCGAAGTGCTGGGATTACAGGTGTGAGCCACTGTGTCTGGCTGGGATTGTTAGTGAGCACTTTTTGTTTTTTTGAGACAGAGTTTCACTCTTGTTGCCCATGCTGGAGTGCAATGGCACAACCATCTCGGCTCACTGCAACCTCTGCCTCCCGGGTTCAAGTGATTCTCCCGCATCAGCCTCCCAGGTAGCTGGATTACATGCGTGCACCACCACGCCTGGCTAATTTTTTGTGTTTTTAGTACAAAAATACAAAAAGTTTTGTACTACAAATTTTTACCATGTACCATTTTGTACTAAAAATTTAACATGGGATTTTACCGTGTTAGCTAGGCTGGTCTCAAACTTCTGACCTCAGTTGGTCTGCCCGCCTTGGCCTCCCAAAGTGCTGGGATTACAGGTGTGAGCCGCTGCACCCGGCCATTTTTTTTTTTTTTTAAAGAGACAGCATCTCATTCTGTCACCCAGACTGGAGTGCAGTGTTGCTCACTGCAACCTCAAACCTTAAGGCCCAAGTGATTCTTCCACCTCAGCCTACTGAGGAGTTGAGACTACAGTCACATGCAAAGCTGCCTAGCTAATTTTTTGTAGAAATGTCATCTCTCTGCGTTACCCCAGCTGGTCTTGAATTACTGGGCTCAGGCAATCCTCCCACCTTGGCCTCCCAAAGGGCTGGGATGACAGGCATAGCCATGGCTTCTGACCAATAAGCATTCTTACGCAGTGTTTACTAAGTGCCAAGCACCACCCCAAGCACTTTTCTGAGGACTGTATATGTTTATGGGAAAAAGCCCACGGCAGAGGCCCCAGGAGACAGGCCTGCCTGGAGGACTGGGTTGGGAGAGGGAAGCAGTCCCCTCAGGACCAGGGAGCCTCCAGGAAAGAGCCCCTTCTCCCAAGGATGCAGAGCTAAGGCTCCTGCTTGGTTGGAAGGTCCAGGGGGCAATCCTGAGTGGAATACTGTGACTGTCATTCTGATTGTCCCTCTACAAGGCACCACGGACTCCAGCATCCAGAGAATGAAAATAATAATAAATTAAAGCAGCTCAGGGCATCTGCAGCCCCAGTGTCAGGCAGGAGGCCATGCCTAAGGGCCCAGGACCGACAGCAGCCTGGCCTGCTGCCTCAAGAGAGCAACCCCGACTGCAGAAGCCAGTGGCAGCCACCATCGGGGGCCCAGACTCTAGGGGTGCTCTTGCATGCATGTGTGTGTGTGCGTGTGTGTGTGTGTGTGCGTGTGTGCGCAGAGCACACGTATGACATTTTGAGACACCTGGATCTATCTGGGAGGTATCTGCAGGGTACTCAGACTTCTGCAGAAAAGGTGACACAGACCGGGAGAAACAGTATTTTGTAACTCTGGAGCCTGTGCTCCTCAGTGCCGAAGTCCAGAGGGGGCCAAGGCAGCAGGGGGCTGGCGTGTTAGTGCTGCCCCAAGTGTGCACACACCCAGCTGGGCTGTGACAGCATGTGGGCTTGGCCCCAACCTTGCTCCAAGATTGGCATGGGCACTGGGAGTGTGGAGAGACCAGGTAGCAAAAGGAGACACCGCTGAGCCTATGGGGGAGGGGAGGAGGGCCTTCCTGGGCCCCTGAGAGTGCAGAGATGCCCAGTTCATAGCCACAGCTTGAGTGGCTGCACTGTGCCTGGAAAGGTGGGGCTCCTGCCTGCTCCAGGCCCCGCTGGCTCCGTGGAGTGTGCAGCCTCGGCCGCACCTCTCCTACTGCGGCTGGCAGCATGGCAGCTGCCGCTCTAGATGGGCCACTGCTGCCATCAGTATGACCCAGGGTAAAATAATCAAGATATCTTTAATCCAGCTACATGAATTGTCTTGCCCACTTTTTAAACTAGTTATTTGTTGTCATCTATATAGCCATTGACACTAACAGACAATTTCGTGACTGATAAGGTCCTATAAAGGTAGATATATTATAAATTTTGTATCCCACGGCTTCTATTTCTTAATATTAAGTATTTTTTTTATTAATAGTAATTTCAAGAAATCAGAATGTGCCATCAGTCAATTTAACATTAAAGTAACTTTTCTTTTTGTCCTGAGAAAGCAGAAATGTCAATGCCAAGGGCACTACACAAAAAAAGAAAAATCACATAAACTCCCCCACCCCACACTTTTTTTTGGAGATGGAGTCTCACCCTGTCACCCAGACTGGAGTGTAATGGCATCATCTTGGCAACCTCTGCCTCCCAGATTCAAGCCATTCTCCTTCCTCAGCCTCCCGAGTGGCTGGGATGACAGGTGTGTGCCACCATGCCCAGCTAATTTTTTGTATTTTTAGCAGAGACGGGGTTTCACCATGTTGGCAAGACTGGTCTTGAACTTCTGACCTTGTGATCCACCTGGCTCAGCCTTCCAAAGTGCTGGGATTACGGGCATGAGCCACCGCGCCCAGCCAATAAATTCCCCCTTCCAAGGGCAAAACTGCATATGACCCTTGGCCATATTAAGTTGTCCACATCAGATAAAAAAATAAATAGGATAAGAAATAAAACAAAAAGTGGACTAGTGTGAAATTGTTGCTTGTCAACATTAGAGAGTGCATTTTATATCAAGAAACTCATAAAGAATAGACAATAGTTTAGCTCTTCTAACCAGCAAATTTTTGTCCTAGCTGGTGCTAAAAGCACCCAGTATTTGGAAATAGTTTTTCCCCTTCTCTTTTGTGGGTATTTTTTGATTGCTAACAATAATGGCTTTTTCTTGTACTTAAATGAATCAAATCTGTTTGATTTTATCCTGAATTGCCCACAAATCAATTACAAATTCTTGGCTAAAGGAAACTCTGATACAGACTCCATTGTTCCAGCTAATGTCATATGTAAATCAGGAAGGTTGGCCCTTTAATTTTCCTGTATCTTACATATTTTAACCTGTGCTAAAATCACTCATGGTTAATCTACCTGTCTTGTCCACAAAAGGTCTCCCAGACTTCCCAGACCCACAGCATGACCAAAACGCAAATTCAATTCATTGTATTATCTGCCAAAACCCCAAAGAAAATTATACCCAATGGATCATTAAACCATGTTAGGTTTATATTATTTAGCTCATGAACTTTGAATCAGATTTAAGTAAAGTGCAGCCCTGAAAGTATTTTAAAGACTTTTAGGGCCGGATGCAGTGGCTCACACCTGTAATCCCAGCACTTTGGGAGGCTGAGATTGGTGGATCACGGTGTCAGGAGTTTGAGACCAGCCTGACCAACATGGTGAAACCCCGTCTCTACCAAAAATACAGAAAACTAGCTGGGCATGGTGGCACACACCTGTAATCCCAGCTACTCAGAAAGCTGAGGCAGGAGAATCACTTGAACCCAGGAAGCAGAGGTTGCAGTGAGCTGAGATTGCACCACTGTGCTCCAGCCTGGGTGACAGAGCAAGACTCTGTCTCGAAAAAAAAAAAAAAGAATTTTAGCTTGTTGCTTAGACACACACACACACAAAACAGTGTGTTAAAATAAATTATTTCATATGAATGCAGGAAAATCATAATTGTTTTGGTAAATTGATCATTTTGCAAAGCATGTGAATTCAGACCATTATAGGAAGGTATTGACATAAATTAAGAGGGTAACAGTTAACTTTTTTTGTAAAGATGATTTTTTAAAAGGCTTGCCACATAATTCTGAAGGAATGGTACTCACTGAATTTGTGTTTCCTCTCCTTCAAATAGTGCTATTAATATCCATGTGGAAACTAGAGAGTGAAGGGGATAACCAAATCAACAATGGTAACATCCTGTACTCCCGAATAATTGATATCATCAGTCCTTTAGAGCCGTATTCTCAGCCCAGGAAACTCGCAAATTACACAGTGAAGCTGTGAATAAATGATTAGAAATGATGTAGGAGATTCTGAAAACTAGCTTTGATGACTTAAAGATACTAGAGAAGCTATACTCAGTTTAAAATATAAAGAAAAAGTGGACCCTGAAAGGAAAACTTAGTCTTTTAAATAATCATGAATAATGATGATAGGCTGGGCACGGTGGCTCACCTGTAATTCCAGCACTTTGGGAGGCCAAGGTGGGTGGATCACTTGAGCCCAGGGTTCAAGACCAGCTTGGGCAACATGGGGAAACCCCATCTCTACAAAAAATACAAACATATTTAGTGGAGCATGGTGGTGCATGCCTATAGTCTCAACTACTCAGGAGGCTGAGGTAGGAGGATCACTTGAGCCCAAGAGGTCGAGGCTGCAGTGAGTGCTGATCTGCTGCTGCGGTCCAGCCTGGGCGACAGAGTGAGATCTTGTCTCATCATCATCATCATAGGCCGGGTGTGGTGGCTCACACCTGTAATCCCAGCACTTTGGGAGGTCGAGGGGGGTGGATCATGAGGTCAGGGGTTCGAGACCATCCTGGCTAACACGGTGAAACCCTGTCTCTACTAAAAATGTAAAAAATTAGGCAGGCATGGTGGCAGGCACCTGTTATCCCAGCTACCTGGGAGCCTGAGGCAGGAGAATCGCTTGAACTCGGGAAGCGGAGGTTGCAGTGAGCTGAGATCATGTCACTGCACTCCAGCCTGGGTGACAGAGTGAGACTCTGTCTCAAAAAAAAAAAAAAAAATTGACATCAGGATCACTGGACTTACTTCCAGTGTCACTATGGTTCTGTTATTCTGGAGAAAATGACTCTTATTTCTCATTTACAACAGAATACATACATACTAATAGGCTAGAGTGGATTGGAGAAATTATTTTGAACACCTGGATCTTAGGCAAAAACATTCTCTTTGCTAAACTGTGTAATTCTTGGAATCTTGGATGTCAGCGCACCCAGCACTGCGATGCTCTGCACACCACGTGCGTTTGTGTTTGTAATTCTAACACTGTGTTGGAACGGGCTGACACTGTAGCAGCAGGGAGCATCGCTGGCAAAGACTTACTCATTCTGGAATCTGCCTCTTGGGATCTTAAATTTTTACTTGTCAGAAACAAATATAATAGGGAAAATTATATAAGTGGACTTTTGAAAACTAAATGCAGTGATCCTATTCTGAAATACACGTATCTAGAGTGTGTGCATGTGATAGATTCTAGGTGCTGAAATAACTGTTGCATTTACCCTGTTTTGTTAATAGCTATTTTCAGAAATATGTTTTGAAGTGTTTAATAAGCAATTTAGAACTCCAGAGACCATGCATTAGGACACTGGAAAATCTACAGCAGTTTTATGTCCACACTGGCTTCTTGCTCCTATCAATAACATTGTAGCTTTATGAGAACTTTATTTTATCTTGTTGTGGTTCTTTTACCACACCAAAATAAATGCAGATGATTTTCTATTGGCATAGGAAGTCTTTTCTACTTATGATCAAGTAATATAGACTTACAATCTATTTTCATGTGGTTCTTTCAGGGGCTACAAGTTTTAACTCTCACACCAAACCAAATTTTATCCAATTAATTCATGCAATCCTATTTTTAAATATGTTGGGTTCAGCAAAGATATAATTCATACTTATAAAAGCATTTACCCTTCACTGCTTCTTATTATTTTAAGTTCCATCTAGGTATCACCATATAAAAATTCCATTACTGTTATGAAATAAAGACAGAAACATTTGCTAGAAACATTTGAAGTCACATAGTTGAATTCTAGTTACTTTTTTGATCTTTGAGTTGTTTGAATATGGAGCACCGAAATCAAGCCCTGGACAGCTACTTCTGCACACCTGAGTTTTTTAGATCTGCTGGAGGTCAAATAATCTAGACATTAAGTCAGATTGGGACCATAAAATAGATACTAGGCTCTTATGTCATTTCAACACACACAGTAAAAGTCAGAAATAGAAACACATATGTAGGGATTTTTAGATATATGTATATATATATATTTTTTTTTTTTTCAAAATGCCATTGAATGGTGTGTGGGTTCTGTATTACCTGCATCGCAGGGTCCTCTGTGTTTCCTGCTTCCGTTCTGCTCCTCTGAGACTTTAGGTCCTTGAACTGGCAGACATTCTCATAGTGTTTTTCCTATGGACCCACGAGCAGTTTTCCAGTTCACAGAGACGCATCATGGCTCAGGAATTCTCCATCTGTCGGCACCTCTGCATCCAGGGCCAGGTCGTCCGCACACTGGTCACAGATACGGCTGTGTCTGCCCACAGTCCACCGTTCCAAGCAGCAGCCACATCGATCCAACACAGTCCTGGACAGGGAGCGTGCAGGCTGGAGCAGAGTCCTCTGTCACATTTTCCATAGCCTTCATCTCCCCAGAATCATCTCAGCCAGAGCTCAGGACTCAACGTAGGGGAACTTTGCAAAGGTTGTAGCACGGCTGCAAACACCGCTATGCTCACCAGAGACTTCATTCCAAGCCAGTGAATATCAGCTTTCAATCTTTTGTTTTAAGTCAAAATTAAAAGAAAAAAGTCCCCATTTCTTCTTTTTGTTTTCCCTCCAAGAAAATTTAAAAATCTGCCACAGATGATTTCAAGCCAATGTTGACATCAGATTCCAAGTCTAGAAAGGATAAACAGGGTATTGAAAATCCACAAATGCTCTTCTGGGATGCAGTTTTTATAAAGACAGCTTTTGGGTTTAAAACAAACTATCCTCTTGATGGTGGAGTCCTAGGTTTTGCCTCCTGATTGGTTCTGGAAGCCAAACCCTGAGAGAGTTATTGTATGAGAATAGCATTGTTTTATATTGAAGCCCAAGAAGTATTAGTAAAGAAAAATTACATAAAGTATAAAATTTGCTATCATGTATGATTAAAAAAAATTTAGGGAAAAACTTTCCATTCTTTTTTTATCTCCTTCCCTCGCTTCTCTCTTCCTTCCTTTTTCTTTCCTTCCTTTTTTCCTTCTTAGTCATAAGACTAATACGTTCAATACATTTAGGCTACGGTTTTATAAAATACTACAGAATATCTATGGCCCAACCTAACTGGCTTCTATTTATCTGGGGGTCAAGTGAGGTTCTGGGCCATTATTTAACACAGCAGGACTCTAAAATAACTACTAAGCGATAATAAAGCATACGACTTCTTGTTAACATGGTCAAAGAGTTCTCACATGCATTATGGTTTCCTCCTCATATCCCACTAAAGCGATCACTGAAGGAATCTGAAACACAAACGAATACGGACAAAGAGAACAGGAGAGGGTTCTGTGGCAAACGGGGAACTCAGCACAAAGTTTGGAGGCTGGAAAGCAAATGAATAGGTGGTAACTGATTTAGCACAGCAGAGACAGGGTAGAAACCCAGATATCTGTCGTGAGGGAGAATGACAAGAGGCCAACCACCTTGCACTGCAGAACGTCAGGGTGTCAAGAATTGAAAGTAATGTGAACCCCTGGAGGCACGGTTGTAGACTGCGCCTGAAAACACGGGATGGTTTGGAAATTGCTGTATAGAAAAGTAAGATTCCTTTGCAGGTAGCTCATTCGAGAGAATAAGAAGAAAAAAGGCAAGGAGTTTATTTCTTGTATGATTTGCTCAGTTGTGTCCAGGGATCGGCGCTGGACCAGGAGATTAAGGGGAAGTCAGTGGACTGAACAGGGAGACCTCAGGCCATTTCCCTAGGGGCTCCCAGAATGCTGGCAGGCAGGGCTACATCTTCCAAGTCAGAAACTGGGGGATCCTTCTATGGGGAAACTGACCTATCTGGGAGATATTACTTTCAGATGGTACACGTGTTACTTGAGTAAGCACAATTTTTAAATTGAAAGTAATAGTACCCTGTAAGAACAGTTCTGCTGTCCAGGTAAAAAAAAAAAAAAAAATAACTTTTTAAAAAAAGAAAGTAATAGTAGTACAACATAGTCAGATAATCACTTATGACTTTGTTTGAATCTTGGCTCTGCCTATCACTAACTTGTGATCTTGCGTAATTTTACCAACTTGATTTTAAAATTGTCTTAAAATTGAAAAACCTTTCACTCAGTTGTGCTGAGGATGAAATGAAATAACATGTAAAAGCCTCTAGGGATACAGAGGCACTTAATAAACAGCAGTGTTTTTTAAATTAGTTCATGGCGATCAATAATTATAGTAAAAGTAAGTCCTCTTAGAATAATTAACCTACTCTGGAACAGCATCCTTTGGCCAAATATTACACTGGGCAGATAATATTATATTGGCTTGCTTTACACTCTTGCTGTGTGGCTTGGCTGTTGCCTGAGAAATGGTGATTTAAACTAGACATACAGATTTCTGTCTAAGTGTGATTGATGAGGTAAGATAATCATGGGAAAAGAAGGGAGCTAGAAGAAGAGGGGAAAAGAGAGTTGATTTTGGTTCCCTTCAAAGAGCTGGTGTCTTTTTTTTTAATTTGTCATCATGCCTTGTTTGAAATCTAGGTGTTAAATACCACTGCGTGTTTTACAGAGGAACTGGAAAGCTTAGCAGATAAAGAGGAAAGGAAGTGATGGTGTTGGACTCCAGGTGCCAACCTGGAGAAGGATAGGGACCCAGGACAGGGTGCATTGAGAGACCCCAGCACAAGGAAGCAGGATTGGAGGAACAGGCTGGTGTGAGTGGGGGTGGGGGACACACATGAAAGGCTCTCTGGGTTCCAAGTATTGCACTGAGTTTTCTCTGAAACCTTCAACCCCAACCTTGGCCCACATAGCTAGCTCATGGTCTCTGTGAGCTCCAGACTTTCTCTGGCACCTGGCACTGTGAGATGCTAGGTGCTGTGGGCTAAATGTTTGTGTCCCCACAAATTCACAGGTTGCAACCTAATCCCCAATGGATGGTGTTAGGAGTGGGGCCTTTGGGAGGTGATCGGGTCACATGGGCAGAGCCCCATGCATGAGATGAGCGCCCTTATCAAAGAGACCCCAGAGAGTCAGCTAGCCCCGTCCACTTGAGACACAGCAAAAAGACGTCCTCTTTGAGCCAGGAAGTGAACCCTCACTAGGCCCGAGTCTGCTCACATCTTGATTGTGACCGCTGCAGCCTCCAGAACTGTGAGAGCGAAGTTTCTGTTGTTTATAAGCCACGCCGTTTTCAGTGTTGTGTCGCAGCAGCCTGAGCAGGCAGAGGCCCTGTTTCCCTCCTCTGTCGCAGTCAGTGCCCTCAGTCCTGAGAGCTGCATCTCCCACGAGGGAGGCAGAAAGGGCTCAGCTGCCCCAAACAGGAGCAGAGCAGGGAAGCTCCCTGGGCGCCTGAACGCCACTCCCAGGCACTCAGTCATTTCTGTAAACTCGAATTCGCAGAATCTTCTAAAAGTAATTAGTTTCAAGGAAAATAAAGATCACTGAGTCTCTGAGCCTTTTTGGGACCCCAATAAGGAAGAAGCTTCAGAAAACCCCATGGCTGGCTCTGGGCCCCTCCCAGGGCCTCTCCAGCCAGCTCCGCACACCAGTCCTGGTCTCCTGCCCATCTCCACTCCCTGGACCCTGTGTTGAACCTGGCTCCCAGGTCCCCTTTCCCCAGTCCCACAGGCTGAAGGCTGTGAAGGCTCCTGTTGGGATTCCTGCATTTAACTCAGCGGGGCCTCCTAAGGTGAGCGCTGGCTCTGGGGCTGCCTTCAAATCCGCCTCTGCGCGTCCTCATGGCTGGCCACAGGAGGGCCTCCCTGACCTCAGGGACCTCATCTGCAAACCCTAGAGCACCCAGCTCAGGTCTCCTGGGGTTGGCAGAGGACGGCAGGCAAGGCCGCTCACACAGCGTGTGGCACACACTGAAAAGGCTCCCTATGGAGAGGACCTGAGGGACCCAGGCAAGGGCCAGCCTGAGTGGCATCTACAGTTTCCTGCCTGCTTCCTGGGACCTGCGCAGTGTGTAGTCTCTGCCCCAGGCCAAGGTGCACTTCACAGCCTTCAGCTCATGGAGGTGCAGCAGCAGCAGCTCAGAGGTCGACATCGCCATCACAGTTGGCAGAAGGGAGAGTAGAGGCTCAGAGCGCCCAGGCCTGCCTCCCTGGCTGCAGCAGGCGGGCCCGAAACAGCTTCAGACACATATCCACACACCCCTCAGGGCCTGCAGCTCAGTGCGCCTGGCCTCCCTGGCTCCCAAAGAGCCTTCTGGGATGAGCCCCCCACACTAGCAACTAGCTCTCAGACCCTGATTGTCCTGCACCCCTGGACCACCAGGACCCTACCCCACCCGCCTGCCACGTGAGGAGTTCTTCTGAGCAGCTTAGGGTAGCCTGGTCCCATCCAGCAGGACCAGGAAAGGAACACCGCTCTTCCTCATTTCCCTCCAAAGCTGCCACTGGGACTTCCAGGCAGACCTCAGATCAAGAAGGCTCCTGTCCTTGCTGCCCAAGCTGCCCAGTCTAAGGGCTTTGTTGCCACTGGCTGGGCCCATGCTCCCCCTGACAGCCTAGCTGGGTGTCCCCAGGGACAGCTGCTTCCAGCCAGTGGAGAGGAGTGAGGGCAGCCCCGACACGGCCCATGGAAGGAGCCACTCAGGCTAATGAAGAGAGGGGACCCTGCCCAGTGACCTAGACAAGACGGAGGCACGGGCTGGTTCCTGGGAGGCTGCAGGGTGGGTGGAAAGAAACCGTCAGGACTGGGAGGAGTCCTGGGTAGCACTCACCAGACCAGGACCCGATGTCGACCATATCCAGGTCCCATCAAGCAAGCTGGGGCATGGGACAAACCATGAGGCTCTCCAAGAGCAAGGGACGGACTGCACAGCTCACACGCCAGGCAGCTGCACTGGTGGCTGGGCCACGCCCCAGGACACCACAGGCCTGCAAGGGGAGAGACAGAGGCGACTGCCTCATTGATGCAGCCACTGTTCTCCCTTCCCAGAGCTTCAGGCTTAGAGAGGGAGCCAGGACAAGGGCCCAGAGAAAGGCAGCTCCTGATCAAAGGGAGCCAGCAGCTCACTCCCCTCCTGTGCTCCGGAGCCCTAGGCTCTCAGAAGAAAGGAAGTGATGGGTTTGTTTGTTGTTTTCTGCTTAATTCTTCTTCCTGGTGGCAGGCAGGGGATTTGAGATCATTTCCATTTTCTTTATGTAAACGAGTCGCTAAGAGTAATTTAAGTGCTGCATGGAAGTGAGTATGGCAGAGATGGTGAAAGCCACTCCCTGGGACAGGGGCCAGCCACAGAGCCTGTCCACAGGGGAGTCCCACTCACCACCCAACCACAATGCTGTGGTCTGCACGGGGAGCATCATCCAACGCCCATCAACACAGACTGTCCACACTGGGAGGGCCGCCCCTGCCCCGTCGACATGGGCTGTCCATGCTGGGAGCGCCGTCCCTGCCCCGTCGACATGGGCTGTCCATGCTGGGAGCGCCGTCCCTGCCCCGTCCACACCGCTGTCCACACTGGGAGTGCCTTCCCCACCCCATCCACATGGGCTGTCCACGCTGGGAGCGCCGTCCCTGCCCCGTCCACACGGGCTGTCCACGCTGGGAGCGCCGTCCCTGTCCGGTCCACACGTGCTGTCCACACTGGAAGTGCCGTCTCTGCCCTGTCCACACAGGCTGTCCACACTGGGAGCGCCTCCGCTGCCCCTGTCATTGGCCCTCTTGCTGGTAGGGGCGTCTGTGGACACAGCCCTTTTGAACGGTGTTGGGACCCGGCCTGGGAAGCCGCCTCTCTGCTTCATTCCCACCTCAGGGTGGGCCTCTCAGTGAGGATTTACTCCTGAAGGGTTGAGCAGTGAGTGAATGCACAGCCCGCTTGAGCAGTCCTTTGAAAGCCCCGCCTGCGGGTGGGTGGGGTC
>PVKP010036936.1:0-22012 GCA_004027715.1 Plecturocebus donacophilus | reverse complement strand
AATTTTTTTTTTTTTAATTTGAGACAAGGTCTTGCTCTGTCACCCACTCTAGAGTGCAGTGGGGTGATCATGGCTCACTGCACCCTCTAACTCCTGGACTAACACAGATCCTCCCACCTCAGCCTCAAGAGGCTAGGACCATAGGTGCATGCCACCATACCTAGGTATGTTTTTTTATACTTTTGTAGAAACAAGGTCTCACTTTGTTGCCCAGGCTTGTCTCAAACTTCTGAGCTCAAATGATTCTATTGCCTTTGCTTCCCAAAGTGCTAGGATTACAGTTGTGAGCCATTGCACCAATTGAAATTTTCTTAAACCACCATTTATAAAAGCACCAAAACGTTAAAATGTGGGTATGAATCTTAAAAAATATATGGATGATCTGTAACTAAAAACTACAAAGCTGATTTCTAATGAAATAAAATGCAGAGGTAAACCATATTCATTGATTGGTGTATCAGTGATTCAGTATTACTAACTTGTCTGTTCTCTCCAAACTGATCTATAGATTCAGAGTAATTCAACAAAATCCCAGCAGCAGTTTTTTTAGAAATTGGCAGGCTAATTGCTACTGACTGAATTGTGTCCTCCCAAAAATTTCATGCTTTGAAGCCCTACCCCCTCATGTCATGTATTTGGAGATGAGACCTTTGAGAGATAATTAGGTTTAGATGAGGACATAGCCCTCATGATTCTTCTAAGAAGAGACACCAAAGAGCTTGTTCTCCCTCATTCACTTGCTGCCGTGTGAGGACATAGTGAGAAGGTGGCCATCTACGAGCCAGGAAGAGAGCCATTATGAGAACTATACCATGCTGGTCTCAAGACTTTTTTGTTGTTGTTTTTGAGACAGAGTCTTGCTCTGTTGCCCAGGCTAGAGTGCAGTGGTGTGATCTCCGCTCATTGCACCCTCCACCTCCTGGATTCAAGCAATTTTCCTGTCTCAGCCTCCCAAGTAGCTGGGACTACAGATGTGCATCACCATACCTGGCTAATTTTTGTATTTTTATAGAGATGCCGTTTCACCATGTTGGCCAGGCTGGTCTTGAACTCCTGACCTCAGGTGATCCAACTGCCTCAGCCTCCCAAAGTGCTGGGATTACAGGCATGAGCCACCATGCACAGCCTGATATCAGGCTTTCAGCTATTAAAACTATAAGACAATAAATTTCAGTTGTTTAACTTACCAGTCTATGGTATTTTGTTATGGCAGCCTTCTAATAGACTGATCCTAAGATTAATATGGAAAGCCAAACATTTATTTAAAAGAACAAAGTTGGAAGACATATATTACCTGATTTCCAGACGTACTGGAAAGCTATAGTTGTCAAAGCAGTATAATATTGAGGAAAAGAAAAATATACAGAATAACCATAGGAACAGAATGAAGAGTCCAGAAATAGACCCACACATATATGGTCAGTTGATTTTCGACAAAGCTACAAAGACAATTTATCGAAGAAAGAATGTCCTTTTTTTTTCTTTTTTTTTTTTCTTCTTTGAGAGTGAGAGTCTATTGCCCAGGCTAGAGTACAGTGGTATGATCTCAGCTCACTGCAACCTCTCAGGTTCAATCAGTTCTCCTGCCTCAGCCTCTGGAGTAGCTGGGATTACAGCAGCCTGCCACCATGCCTAGCTAATTTTTGTATTTTTAGTAGAGACAGGGTTTCACCATGTTGGCCAGGCTGGTCTTGAACTCCTGACCTCAAGTGATCCACCTGCCTCAGCATCCCAAAGTTCTGGGATTACAGGTGTGAGCTACCATGCTCCCCTCTTTCTCTTTTTTTTTTTTTTTAACATGAGTATGAATCTGATCCCTTAACTAAGAAACCCCAGTTTGTGTTTTATGTTATTTAAGTTCCACAACTCACTGGATAAACACTGCGAAGTTAATTTTAACTGGAAACCCTGACTGTAAAATAATTTTGTTTGTCTATATTTTATTTAGGGGCCCTCGTGAAAACAGATGAACAAGAAGTAATCAACTTTTTATTGACAACAGAAATTATCCCTTTATGTTTGCGAATTATGGAATCTGGAAGTGAACTTTCTAAAACAGTATGTGCTTTTAACTTAGATTTTACATTGTGTTGACTCTTGAGCTGCTTCCTTATGGTCCTGCAATCATTTTCTGTCTTCAAGGTTTTGAAATTTGTGTGAATATTTGTTCGCTTTTGAGTAAAAATTGTTATAAAACAATTATTGAAAAACCCAAACCATTCAGAAGAAAATCAAGTTAAACACTAAATTTCTTTTCTCCAAACCCACATCTGACTCCACAGGTAAATTCTAAGTGTATTATTCCAGTTTAATTTTTTTTTTTTTTTTTTTTTTTGAGAAAAAAAGAAGAAGAAAAGAGAAAGAGGGAGAACAAGAATCTTGCTCTATTGCTCAGAATTTCATTTAAATCTGTGAAATGCTTATGCAATTACTAAAAAATGATTTATTTCCTATTTTGTGATCACTTTTAGAATAGGTATGATATAATATTGAAAAAAATATATGTTTTGTGGATATGGGATGGTAAGTTCTGTAAATATTTATTAAATTTGCTTGTTCCAAGTCTGAGTTCAAATTGTGGTTTTTTGTTTTTTTGTTATTTTGTTTTGTCTCTCCATTAGGTTGGTAGATCTTCCTCCATCCCTTTATGTTAAGCCTTTGTGTGTCCTTGCCTATAAGAAAGGTCTGAATACAGCGTACTGATAGGTTTTAACTTTTTATTCAGTTTGTCTAACTATATGTTTTGATTGGGGCATTTAATCCATTTAAGTTTAGTTTTAATATTGATGTTATTTAAGGCTAACTAGCTGTTTGCCCATTAGTAGATGTAAATTCTTCATTGTTGTAATATTCTTTACTTTTTGGTAAGTTTTTAGGATAACTGATGCTGGTTGTTCCTTTCTGTATATAGTACTTCTTTCAGAAGTTGTTGTAAAAAAGGCCTGGTGGTAATGAAATCTCTGAGTTCTTGCTTGTTCACAAAAAATTTTATTTTTCCTTCACATGTAAAACTTAGTTTGGCTGGATATATAATTCTGGGTTTAAAGTTTTTTTCTTTAAGCATGTTAAATATTAACCTCCACTCTCTTCTAGCTTGTAGAGTTTCTACTGAGAGATCTGCTGTGAGTCTGATAGGCTTACCTTTATGGGTAACCTGGCCCTTCTCTCTTGCTGCCCTTAGTATTTTCTCCTTTATTTCAATTCGAGTAAATCTGACAATTATGTGTCTTGGGGTTGGTCTTCTTGAGGAATATCTTTGTGGGGTTCTCTGTATTGCCTGGAGTTGAGTATTGTCATGCCTTACTAGTTTAGGAAAATTTTCCTCGATAATATCCTGAAAAATATTTTCCAGCTTGGTTTCATTCTCTTCCTCACTTTCAGGTATACCTATTAAGCATAAATTAGGTCTTTTCACATAGTCCCATATTTCTTGGAGATTTTGCTCATTCCTTTTTATCCTTTTTTCTCTGATCTTATCTTCTCATTTCATTTCATTAAGTTGGTCTTCGACCTCTAATATCCTCTCTTCTGCTTGATCAATTCGACTATTAAAACCTGTGCATACTTCACAGATTTCTCGTATTGTGTTTTTCAGCTCCATCAATTCATTTATATTCCTCTCTAACTTGTCCATTCTAGTTAGCATTTCTTCAAACCTTTTTTCAAAGTTGTTAGTTTCTTTGCATTGGGTTAGAACATATTCTTTTAGCTCACAGAAGTTTCTTATTATCCACCTTCTGAAGCCTAACTCTGTTAATTCTTCGCACTCATTTTCCATCAGGCCTTGTTCCGTTACCGATGAGGAACTAGCGTCCTCTGCAGAAGAATAGACATTCTGGTTTTGAGTGTTCTCAGTTTTTTTACGGTGGCTTCTTGGCATCTTTATGGTTTTATCCACCCATTGTCTTTGTAGTTACCAACTTTCAAATTAGGTCTCTGAGCAGACGTCCAGCTTGTTAATTCCCAGCTCCAGAATCTATGTAATTTTCACTGCGGTGACCCGCAACGCTGACCAAAACAGCAGCGTTGAAATTCGTGGTGCTTTTCTACCCAGAGGTAGAAAAAGGTCTCCGGTCTGGCTTCTCAGTCCTTTTCAATCAGCTGAATTGACTGCTCTACCTTCCCAGAGCTCCAAACATCATCCAAAAGGAGACCCAGTCCCGTTTACTCCACACCAAGAGCTGCCGGGCCGAGGCGCCGGCAAAACAACCACGCCAGCCAAAAGGGTCGTGCTGGCAACCCGTGAGACTCCTCTGCTGGGAATGTCCTGGTCCGTGGGCACCAAAAATTCGTCTGTGAGTGTGGCATCCACTTGCTCCCTGCGCTTTCACTGGGAGCTGCAATCCTGAGCTGCTAGTGATTGGCCATCTTGGATCTCTCTCCCCAGTTTAATTTTTTTAATTTTGAAATTTCAATCCTGCTCCTTCTGTAACCAGACTTTTTTAAAATTCATAATCAATTATATGTACTTGAGCTTCTGCTTACTGTGTATGTTAACTGTGAATGACAAATAATATCTATTTTCTTTTTTTATTTTGAGATGGAGTCTCACTCTGTTCCCCAGGCTAGAGTGCAGTGGCGCAATCTTGGCTCACTGTAACCTCCACCTCCCGGGTTCAAGCAATTCTCCTGCCTCAGCCTCCCTAGTAGCTGGGACTACAGGCACGCACCACCAATCCCTGCTAATTTCTTTTGCATTTTTAGTGGAGATGGGGTTTCACCATGTTGGTCAGGCTGGTCTTGAACTCCTGACCTCAGATGATCCTCCCACCTCAGCCTCCCAAAGTGGTGGGATTACAGGCCTGAGCCACTGCACCCAGCCTCAATTTTTTTCTGAAAGTGCACATTACTTGTGTCTTTTTTTTGTTAATTTGTATATTTTTCTCTTTTATTTGTTCAAGCCTCTTGGTTCAGCAACATCAGTTATGCTCTATTGTCTATCTTTCATATCTTTTTTTCTAATCACTTTCAATTTTTAAATTTCATATTATTTGATTTTTTTCAAGGTTACTTTTCCATATTGCTGACTGTTTTTGGCAGTATTCAACCTCTGCTCTAAAATGTGCCTCATCACATTAAATTACTTTTTTAGTCTAATAAATATTCCTGAGTTGGGTGTAAGCAGGTATGATACGTTTTTGGCTTTTTTACTTTAAATATATACATGGAACACTTCATGAATTTGTGTATTGTCCTCACACAAGGGCCATACTAATTTTCTCTGTATTGTCCCAATTTTAATATATGTGCTGTCTAAGCAAGCACTAGTTTTTTGGGTTTTTTTCTTGGGCGACAGAGGTGGAGTCTCGCTCTGTCACCCAAGCTGGAGTGCAGTGGTGTGATCTCCACTCACTGCAACCTCCACCTCCCAGGTTCAAGTAATTTTCCTGCCTTAGCCTCCTGAATAGCTGGGATTATAGGCACATGCCACTATGCCCGGCTAATTTTTGTACCTTTAGGAGAGACGGGCTTTCACCATGTTGGTCAGGCTGGTCTCGAACTCCTGACCTCGTGATTCGCCCACCTCGGCCTCCCAAAATGCTGGGATTACAGGTGTGAGCCACCGCACCCAGCCTAGTTTTTAAATTTTTAATTAATTATTTATTTTGAGACAGAATCTCTCTCTTTCACCCAGGTTGGAGTACAGAGGCATGGCTCACTGCAGCCTCCTCCTCCCAGGCTCAGTTGATCCTCCCACCTCAGCTTCACAAGTACCTGGGACCAAATGCCTGCTCCACCACACTCAGCTAATTATTTTTATTTTTTGTAGAGGCAGGGTCTTCATGTTGCCAAGGCTACTCTTTGAACTCCTGGGCTCAAAGGATCTTCCCACCTTCTGCCATAGTACTAGAAGTATAAGCATTAGCCACTGTGGCTGGCCAATTTATTGTTTCTAAAGAGACGAGGTCTCACTATGGTTCCCAGGCTGGAATGCAGTGGCTATTTACAGGCATGATCATGGCACACTATAGCCTTGAACTCCTGGGTAATCTTCCCATTTTACTCTCCCGAGTAGGTAGCTGTGGTACTGGCATACATCCCTATACCTGGCTGTTTTAAAATTTTTTATTTTAAATATACAATATATGGATGACTCTCAAAAGCACTATTGAGCAAAAGAAGCCAGACATATAGGAATTCATAGTGTATGTTGATTATGTGAAGAGCAAGCAAAGCCAATTACTGGCAATAAGTTGGATTCGTGGTTACCTCTAAGGGAAGGACATTGACTGGAGAAAGGTACAAGGGAATGCTGGAATCCTGAGTTGGTAGAAATATTTTTTTCTTTTTGAAACAGTCTCACTCTTTCACCTAGGCTGGAGTGAAATGGCATGATCTTGGTTCACTGCAACGTCCGCCTCCCAGGGTCAAGCAATACTTGTGCCTTAGCCTCCTGAGTAGCTGGGACTACAGGTGCGCACCACCATACTGAACAAATTTTTTGTATTTTTAGTAGAGATGGGCTTTTGCCATGTAGCCCAGGCTAGTCTTGAACTCCTAAGCTCAAGCAATCCGCCTGCCTCTACCTCCCAAATATTCTGTAGTTTAATCTGGTTATAGTACAAAATGTGTACATAAGTAAAAATCCATCAAGGTACACTTAATATTAGTGCACTTAACACACTTCTGTGTCTATGTTTATATTCAGTTCCTATATAAGCTCCTGCTATAACAAACTGCCACAAGGTGGAAGCTTAGTGGCTTAAAACAATACAAATTTACTGTTTCACAGTTTTGGTAGTCCTAAGTTCTAAATGAGTTTCACTAACCTAAAGTCAAAGTGTCAGGAGGGTCATGCTTTCTCTGGAGGATATAAAGTAGAGTCTTTTTCTTGCCTTTTCCAGCTTCTAGAACTGCATTTTTATATATATAATTTTCAAACAATTTTTTAAAAATTTAATAATGGAGACAGGGTTTCACTATGTTGGTCAGGCTGGTCTTGAAATCTTGACCTCAAGTGATGCACCCGCCTTGGCCTCCCAAAGTGCTGGGATTACAGGCGTGAGCCACCACGCCGGCCTAGAACTACATTTCTTATATTCCCTGGATTATGGTCCCATCCCTCCATCCTCCACCATCTTCAGAGCCAGCAGTGTGGCATGTTCAAATCTCTCTGCTTATCACATTGCTTTCTCCTTTGTGGTAAAATCTCTCTACATCTCTCTCTCTTTTTTTTTTAAGAGATGGGGTCTTGCTGTGTTGCCCAGGCTAGAGTGCAGTGGCATGATCATAACTCACTGCATCCTTGAATTCCTGTCCTCAAGCAGTCTTCCCATCTTGGCCTCCCAGAGTGCTGGGATTACCTGCATGGGCCACTTTGCCTGGCCTTCTCTACATCTCTCTTAAGGACACTCGTGGTTACATTTAAGGCCTACTTGGATAAACCAGGATAATTCCCCATCTCAAGATCCTTAACTTAATCATCTGCAAAGTCCCTTTTTTGATTTAAGGTAACATTTGCAGTTCGGTGATTAGGGCCTGGATATCTTTGAGAGCCATTATTCAGCCTACTACAGTGTTTTAATCCCAATAAAATAGTAAAATAATTCCACAATTCATCCTGATGAGCAGCCAAGAAAGAGTATTGTTATCATGATTGTCTGATTTGAATTAAATTAATGTCTTAATATCTCTTCTGTGTAAGAGTTAATGAGCTTAAGTTGAGGGAAAAATTGAGGCTAGATATAAGCTTCACAGTCAGGATGTTTTTTATTACTATTGGAATAATCTTCAAAAAGAAGCTTTAAAATCTTACTTCTTAAAGATCTTTTAAGAACAGGAAAGGTCTTACCTCATCTGGAAGAGATGAGGCATAGCTGAATCTCTAAAATCATCTTGGCCTATGGAAAAGAGAAGAGGCTTAGATATCAAATGAGGCTTGGATCTCAGCTCTGCCACTTAGTAGCTTTGTCACTTGGGTCCTTAACCTGGTGCATTATTGATTAACCATTATACCTGGCACATAGGACGTACTCAATAAATGAGAAGGTCTCTGAGTTTTGTTTTTTTTGTTTGTTTTGTTTTGTTTTTCGAGACAGTCTTGTTCTGCTGCCCAGGCTAGAGTGCAGTGGCCTGATCTTGGCTCACTGCAACCTCTGCCTTCCAGGTTCAGTGATTCTCCTGCCTCAGCCTCCTGAGTAGATGAGATTACAGGCGTATGCCACTATATCCAGCCAATTTTTTTGTATTTTTGGTAGAGATGCGGTTTCGCCGTATTGGCCAGGTTAGTCTCGAACTCCTGATCTCGTGATCCACCCTCCTCAGCCTCCGAAAATGCTAGGATTATAGGAGTGAGCCACTGTGCCCAGGTGATCTCTGAGTTTTTAAGAATTTGATAATTACCCAGAACATACCCTTGTATGTAAAATAAGAATAATAATGGTACCTACCTCATCAATTGGTTATAAAAAGATAAAGCATGTAAAGCCTCTAGGAAAAAAAACTGGCACAAAGTAATGTTCAATATGGTAGTATTTATTATTTGTACTATACGTATATGATAAAGTTGTATATAACATGCAAGGATCCCTGCTTGCTCAATTTTCTGATTGATAGTCATGCCTGGGGCAATGAGAAGATAAATCTGAGTAACTTTATAAACTCTTCGATTTTGTTTTGCTTCAGGTTGCCACATTCATCCTTCAGAAGATCTTGTTAGATGACACTGGTTTGGCTTATATATGTCAGACATATGAGCGTTTCTCCCATGTTGCCATGATCTTGGTGAGTTCTTTGATCTATCCCTTTTACAACTACTTCTCATTACACAGTTTAATCTCTTTATAACTGGCACTGAACAACTCCAGTCTTCTCACTAGAAATAACAATTTTGGAACCTTGTATGATTCTTGGACTATCTGATTTCTGATGTCAATTAGAATTTTTTTGTGTTTTGTGTGTTTTTTCCAACCCCTCCCTTTATTTGGGGGGAAACAGGGTAAGATGGTCCTGCAGTTGTCCAAAGAGCCTTCTGCCCGTCTGCTGAAGCATGTAGTGAGATGTTACCTTCGACTCTCAGATAACCCCAGGTAAACATTTAGAGGATGTATAGGACTTTAGGGAAATACTCTGCTGAACAGTTTCCCAATCTCATGGCATAACTCCTGTGTCTTTAGGACAGGGAAGCGGGGATATAACTACATTTAGTTTGTCTGAGACAGAACTTAGATTTCTTTTCAAATCTGAAATGCTGAATTTTAAAAGACATCAGTTTTATCTTCTTACTGTAACTCTCAATGCTACTGTGAAATTCCAGAGAGTTTAGGTAATTCCAAGGGAAGCCTTATGATGCATTACTCCTGTTGTTTGAACTTTCTGTTGCTACTCTACATGGACAGAAAGAGAAGTATATTTTCAGAGATCTCTTAGAAAGGAATACAGTCCAGAGGGCTCTTGAATTCTATTTCCAGTTCTCTCCTTGATTCCTATAAGTTTCTTGAGCTAATTATTTTATCTGCTTATGTTCATAATCTTTCTGCCAGAAATCATACATTGTAGATATAATGCATTTTAGAAATGTTTGACCTTTTGCTTTATAAGTCCATAATTCATCCTGAAAGCAACTTGCTCATATTCTGGTAAACCACATAATGGAGCAATTTCTGTGTTCTAGGAACAGAGCTAGCCTGATTTAATGTGAACTCAGTCTCCTGCCACTGAGTTTATTCCAGCCCTACCTGTTTGTTGACCATTTTGTCCTGTTCTTCAGTGGTTCTTGTTTTCACCAAAGTTTAAAAATGTGTTTATTTAAAATTCTACTTGTACAAAGAAAACTAGTCTGAGTGCAAAAACTATAACTTTGTTTAAAATAGCTCTACAAGTAGTTAAGATTTACCTTTTTTAGGTTTTCAGATTTGACTTTCTGCTGGTCATCTTTGCAAAGAAAATGAAACATTTAAAAGTTCATCTGATAATGCTGCTACCATAGTTTTGTTTTTACTGCTCATCTCTTATTAAAGTTTTTAACCATAAAACTGAAGCAATTTCTGTAAAGACACAAACTGATAAGTTAGTATAGAATTAAAATTCATTCAGTTATAGGTTTGCTGATATCCTTGTTAATGTACTGATTTTTGAAATATTTTATTTGCTATAATCCATATATTTCTAACATGAGTATTTTTGACAGTATTTACTATAATAAATCAGAAAACTGTTTAAATTGAAGTAAACTATTGAACCTTTTAATTTTGCTTTTTCATGAAATTCTACGTTGGGGCATCATTCAGAAAATGGTTGTGGATATAGAGGTCTCTGAGCCTATGCCTAATATAGGTTTAGAGAATTTTAATGGCTTCTTAAGGAGCCATAGAGTCACAATATTCTGAATATTTATGTCTAAGAAGGGGACTCTTCCCTGTCCACAAAATGTGGGTTTATTTGTTGGTCTCCTTGGTTGGTTTGTTTGTTTCTGATGTAGGGCACGTGAAGCACTCAGGCAGTGCCTCCCTGACCAGCTGAAGGACACAACCTTCGCCCAGGTGCTAAAAGATGACACCACCACGAAACGCTGGCTTGCACAACTGGTGAAGAACCTGCAAGAGGGCCAGGTCACCGATCCCCGGGGTATCCCCCTGCCCCCTCAGTGATCCTTCCCTGTTCCCTCCCACTACTCCCCCAAGTTGGGGAAAGGAGGGGGAACCTACGAGGAAAACAGCTCAGGTTTTATCACCGACTGGGAATAGACAACCTCAATGCTGAACCGCACTGGAGAAAAGGGGCAAAGTACCCCTGCTGAGGTGTATGGGCTGCCATCTCAGGCTGTCTTGAGGACCTGGGCCCCCTCTGCTACTCCCAGGAAATGGGCTCCTGACACAGCAGTCTGCCACCACAGCCCCAGGAGGGTGTCAACACCAGCAAATGCTGTATTTGCAGCATGTCCAAGATGACCCTTCTCCCCTACCTCTACCTAGCCACTGGCAGGGAGGGGAGACCATGGTGATAGCAGCAGCACTCTAGGCATGGTAAACACCTGGGACCAAGCCATGTGGCGTTTTTTATTTTGCCTTCCTGGACAACTCAAGATGTGTCTCTTCATTCTCTCTCAGTATTTGTTTACTTTGGTTTTTTTGTTTTTAATCTCAGAGAGAGGTGTGTTTAGTGGGCACAAGCTGTAATATTCAGCAAAACTTTGTCAATTGGCACTGTTTACAAGTCTGTTAGCTGCATAAGCTCAATAAAAAGTTGGTCTGGGCATTACATCCCCTCTGGCAGGCCAATAGCCGCATCAAGCTCTTGGGAGAAATGGGAGGAAGGGGAAAGATGTAAAGCCAAAGGACAGCAGGAACCCACCACCTGTTTCCCTTCCTTCTCCCATTCTACTCCCAATCCGGAATGCCATAAGGACCTTAACCTTATTTCTGGCTTAAGCTGCTAGTTTTCCCAAATCTCAGTGCTTTCCCTTTTTTAACTTCCCTTCTATTAAACTTAAAGCAGACGTCTTAATTCATCAGGCTGTCTTGGAAGGATATGATATTAGGGGACAAGGGGCAGTGGTGGACCTCACCTTCAATCCAAGTTTTCAAAGATATTTTCTGGATAACTCTAAAAGGGAGGTGCTCGGGATTAAGGTGGACAGGCCACTTGATCCTATTTTTTGTTTTAGTGTGAATTTCAGCAGCTCCATCTGTCTTCATGATTGTACTTGAGCAGTATTAGCTATATGCATTAATTTTATTCAGACTGAAGATGGAGGGCTAGATTCTGCTCACTCACTCAGTTTTTTTTGTTTGTTTTTTTTTTTTTTTGACACATTCTCTTTTGGTCTATGGAAATGACAGGGTTGCCGCTAAAATACTCACTTGTTCGTTTCGTGTCAGAGGTTTCCTCTTCTCTGGAGCTTAGGTGGCTCTGTTCACAATCCACAGGCTTGAATCTGCAACCTAGTGTAAACTGCCTTGCTTTCCCCCAGTCCTTCCCCCTACTAGCACCTGCTTTTCATCGCCATCTCCAATCAAAGATGGGATTGCTTAATGCAACTCTAGAGAGGGACCAAGTCTTTTCTGCCCATATCTCACACAATTGAGGTGTCTGAACAAGTTCGGGGAAGGTCTTCAAGGGGCTGGCTCAAAAAAAAAAAAACCTTTGCAGAGGCAGTTTTGCCAACACAAGGGCTCTTTCAAGCCGACTTTCACAAAGAGAGCCGGACTTGTTAGTTGGCTTCTGTCTCTTTAGAGCCAACAAAATAGTAATTAAGTAACCTAGATGTAGAAAGGGCAGAATAAGCACTTATTCCCGTGTCTTCCAAGATGAAGAGGAGAACCAGGTTAACCCTCAATAATTGCAAGCCTAAAGAGAGGGGATCTTAGAGAAAGCAGAGAACAGAATGGACTGGATAGAAATCTTGACTCTCTTGAGTTCATAGTCTGTGATCTGGAGAGTCCCGTTAAGGTAACCCTGATTTTTGACAACCGCCTTCCTGCTGAGCCAAAGTTTTCTCATTCCCCCTCCACTGGGGAAGCAGCTGAGGCCCAGGGCCGTGCTCCCTGGGAAGTTCTCTTCTCTCCATCTTTCGGTGCATTGGCCATGTTACTGTGCCAATAGTGTCTTAATTCTTGTCCCATCTATTCTCAGCTGGCCTTGGAACCCACATAGGAGTTGGTGGGGGAGGGGTGGAATGGGTATTATTCATTGTAGTTGATCCTGATGTGTATATTATATAAAGAGACCCCTCCCCTTATTTTGTGTTTCCATCCCTTTCCCTCAACAGGATTGAAATAAAACATGCTTCTGTTTTTGTAAAAATAATTTTTCCTTTACACTGGAGATTTTATTCTGTCAATATATGGGCACTTTGGTCAGGTGATCCTTGTCATGCCTGCTTCTACCCTCTGTCCACCTACACAACACACACACACACACTGTCCTGCCAGTATGGTGGTTATGGTTCTTTTGTGAACATGTGTTCATGGAGACTCCAACTGAAGTACAAAAGCTATTTGGGAGGCTGGGATGGAGATGATGCCCCATACCTGATAAAAGTGTCTTTATCAGCTGGCCTTGATAAAGTGGAACAGAACCTCACTCCTAGCCATAGTGGCCAGAACTTAGTGCCAGTGTAGGAAGAGACTTCCATAGTGAAGCGGTAATGCTTGAAATGTCTTGTGATGAACTTTAATTTTCATTTCCTCAAGTTCAAGGCTTGGAGCACATCTCCAAGATTGTTTCCATGCCTGGCTCTCAGTGGACACAACTGAGCTATGCTTCCACTTGCTTTTTTCAGGGGCCTTTGTGGGCCTGCTGCTGTTTCACTGGTGGAACAGGAGCAGCACTGGTAACCTTAAGAGCATGCCTTGCTTACTGTCAACATAATACTCCTCTGCTCACTTCACGCTGCTTAAAGCCTAGGAAAAGGAAAATACAAAGTTGTTGCTATCAAAAACTTAAAACATTTGGAATAGTAAAATGTAGAATGAATGATACTTATTTTTCCTGATAGATTATGGAATTTAATTTTGGGGAAAATAGTTTGATAAGCTTATTTCAAAAGCAGATATAACAAGCAGAAAATTTGTCTTTTTTTTTTCTGACAGTTTTGCTCGTCACCCAGGCTAGAGTGCAATGGCACGATCTTGGCTCACCGCAACCTCCTCCTCCTGGGTTTAAGCAATTCTACTGCCTCAGCCTCCTGAGTAGTTGGGATTACAGGCTCCCACCGCCACACACTGCTAATTTTTGTATTTTTAGTAGAGATGACGTTTCGCCGTGTTGGCCAAGCTGGTCTCAAACTCCTGGCCTCAGGTGATCTGCCTGCCTCAGCTTCCCAAAGTGCTGGGATTACAGGTGTGAGCCACAGTGACTGATGAACTAGCAGAAAATGTGAATAACACAGTTAACAAACCTGGCTTAATTGACACTCATAGAACACGGCAGTCTTAACCAACAGTATACATATTCTTTTTAATTACACCTAAGCATTTATCAGAACTGATCATAGCTGGACCATCAAGCCTCAAAATGTTTCCAAAAAATTGAACAGAATATTCTCTGACCACAGTGGGAGTAAGCTAAGAAGACTAACTGGAAAGTCTCTAGCTGTTTGAAACAGGCACAGTGGCTTAAGCCCATAATCCCAGCACTTTGGGAGGCCAAAGCAGGTGGATCATGAGGTCAGGATTTCAAGACCAGCCTGGCCAACATAGTGAAACCCCATCTCTACTGAAAATACAAAAAATTAGCCGGGCATGGTGGTGGTTGCCTGTAGTCCCAGGTCTTGGGAGGCTGAGGCAGGAGAATGGCTTGAACGTGGGAGGTTGGAGGTTGCAGTGAGCCAAGATCAGGCCATTGCACTCCAGCCTAGGCGACAGTGAGACTCTATTAAAAAAAAAAAAAAAAAAAAAAAAGCACTACAGTTCTAAACCCATAGGTCAAAAAAAATCACAAAGGAAACTATAGAAAAAAAAATACATATGTGTATATATGTATGTATGGGCCTCCTTGCCTGGCCTAGAAGATATTTTTGATTACACGATAATGAAAGCTGGGGGTGGGTTATGCTGGCTCATACCTGTAATCCTAGCACTTTTGGAGGCCAAAGCAGGTGGATCACTTGTGGTCAGGAGTTCGAGACCAGCCTGGCCAATATGGTAAAATCCCATCTCTACTAAAAATACAAAAATTAGCCAGGCATAGTGGTGCATGCCTGTAGTCCCAGCTACTTGAGAGGATGAGGCAGGAGAATTGCTTGAACACGGGAGGCTGAGTTTGCAGTGAACTGAGATTGCACAACTGCACTCCAACCTGGGCAACCGACTGTCTCAAAACAAAAAAGGGAGAGCTGGACTCTGTGCTTCCTGTCTGTAATCTCAACTCTGGGAGGCCAAGGTCGGAGGATTGCCTGAGACCAGTAGTTCAAGACCAGCATGGTGGTGCACACCTATAGTCCCAGCTACTGAAGTGGGATGCTTGAGCCCAGGAGCTCAAGACTGCAGTCAGCCACCATGCACCATGCACACTATACTGCACTCCAGTCTAGGTGACAGCAAGACCCTAAGAAAATGCAAATGATGGCTCGATGTAGTGGCTAACACCTATAATCCCAACACTCTGAGGGCAGGAATTCAAGACTAGCTTGGGCAGGACCCCATTTTAGGCTGGAGTGCAATGGCGTTACCTTGGCTCACTGCAACCTCCACTTCCCGGGTTCAAGCAATTCTCCTGCCTCAGCCTCCCGAGTAGCTGAGATTACAGGCACACGCCACCATAAAATATTATAATTACTCTTTATGAGACAAGGAATTAAAACACATTTGTCCACTATCACACCTCCATTTATCAGCCAATAAAAACAAGATTTTTTTTTTCACTTTTTTTTTCCTGTCTCTAGGAAATAAAAACAAGATTTTAAGGTAAAAAAAAAAACAAAAAACATTGGTATTTGCTAACAACATGATTGTGTATGTAGATAATCTGAAATAACCTACACCCCCCTAAAAAGCAGTAAGTGAGGCTGGGGGCAGTGATTCACGCCTGTAATCCCAGCACTTTGGGAGGCTGAGGCGGGTGGATCACGAGGTAAGGAGTTTGAGACCAGCCTGATCAGCATGGTGACATCCCATCTCTATTAAAAATATAAAAATTAGCCAGGCATGGTGGCCTGTGCCTGTAATCCCAGCTACTCAGGAGGCTGAGACAGGAGAATCGCTTGAACCCAGGAGGCAGAGGTTGCAATGAGCTGAGATGAGATCCAGCGTACGCAAGAATAAGACTCTATCTCAAAAAAAAAGGAAGTAATAAGTGAATTTAGCAAGGTCACAGACTATAAGGTCAATATACGAGAAAGTCAATTGTTTATTTTCATATGCAATAAATAGAAAGTGAAATTTCAAAAATAGCTTATAAAGCATAGGAAATCAAGTAGCTAGAAATAGATATATCAAAGAGTGTGCCTTGAAAACAATGAAACATTCTTGAGAGAAAGAGCTATATAATTGAAGGAATATATCATCTCCATGGATTGGAAAATAATATAAATACTATGAGGATGCCAATTTTCTCAAATTGATCTGTTTATTAAACTCAGTTCCAAGTAAAATCCCAGCAGGTTTATTTTCTGAAAATTAGTAAGCCGATTCTAAAATTTTGCCAGAACAGCCAAGGCAATTTCTTTTTTTCTGAGACGGGGTCTCTGTCACCCATGCTGGAGTGCAGTGGAGCCATCATGGCTCACTGCAGCCTTAACCTCCTGGGCTCAAGCAATCCTTCCACCTCAGTCTCCCAAGTAGCTGGAAATACAGGTGTGCACCACCACATCCAGCTAATATTTTTATTTTTTGTAGAACAAAATCTTATTATATTCCCAGGCTGGTCTCAAACTCTTGGGCTCCCAAAGTGCTGCCATTATAGGCATGAGCCACTGTGTACAGCCAAGGCAATCTTAAGAACAAAACTGGATTTCTTCCACCCAGATACCTTACCTTCCTTAAACTTTTTTTTTTTTTTTTGAGACAGAATCTTTCTCTGTCACCCAGGTTGGAGTGCAGTGGCATGATCTCGGCTCTCTGCAACCTCTGTCTCCTGGATTCAAGCAATTCTTTTTTTTTTTTTAGACAGAGTTTTGCTCTTGTTGCCCAGGCTGGAGTGCAATGGCGCATTCTTGGCTCACTGCAACCTCTGCCTCCTGGGTTCAAGCAATTCTCCTGTCTCAGCCTCCTAAGTAGCTGGGAATACAGGCATGTGCCACCACGTCCAACTAATTTTTTTGTATTTTTAGTAGAGACAGTGTTTCACCATGTTGGCCAGGATGGTCTCCATCTCTTGACCTCGTGATCCACCCACCTCAGCCTCCCAAAGTGCTGGGATTACAGGTGTGAGCCACCGTGCGCAGCCACAATTCTTTTTTCTTTTTTTGAGACGGAGTTTTGCTCTTGTTGCCCAGGCTGGAGTGCAATGGCACTATCTTGACTCACCGAAACCTCCGCCTCCTGGGTTCAAGCAGTTCTCCTGCTTCAGCCTCGTAAGTAGCTGGGATTACAGGCATGCACCAACACACCTGGCTAATTTTGTATTTTTAGTAAAGATGGAGTTTCTCCATGTTGGTCAGGCTGGTCTCAAACTCCTGACCTCGGGTGATCTGCCTGCCTCGGCCTCCCAAAGTGCTGGAATTATAGGCGTGAGCCACCACGTCTGGCCTCAAGCAGTTCTGCCTCAGCCAAGATCTCGTCAGGTTGCCCAGGCTGGAACTTTCCTTTTGGTAACATCTTTTTGTAGACGTGACTTTTGTGTGTGTGTGAGGCGAGGTCTTGCTCTGTCACCTAGGCTGGAGTGCAGTGGCAGTGTTGTGATCTTGATTCATTGCAACCTCTGCCTCCTATGTTCAAGTGATTCTCCTGCCTCAGCCTCCAGAGTAGCTGTCATTACAGGGATGCCTCACGATGCCCAGCTGTTTTGTTTTGTTTTTTTTTTAATGTTTAGTAGAGATGGGGTTTCACCGTGTTGGCCAGGCTGGTTTCAAACGCCTGGCCTCAAGTGATCGCCTTCCTTGGCCTCCCAAAGTGTTAGGATTACAGGCATAAGCCACCATGCCCAGCCTGTAGACGTGACTCTTGCAAATAGCGCATATTTATATTTTGTTTTATGATCTTTTCTGAAAGTTTGTCTCTTGGTGTAAAATACTATCTGTATTTTTTATTCTAGTTTCCATCGTCTTGTTCTCTAGGCTTTTTAATACCTCTTCTCCATGCCCACTTAATGAATTGAATAGCAGAACTGGGACACTGTTTTTAAATTTTGGTAGAATTGAGGACTCTCTCTCTCTCTCTCTCTCTCTCTCTCTATATATATATATATATATATATATATATCCCACCTCTGGTCTTTTGAATAGATATATAGATATCTATCTATATATATATCCCACCTCTGGTCTTTTGAAGTTATATTTCCTGGCTTTTTTTTTTTTTTTTTTTTTTTTTAAGATGGAGTTTCACTCTATCTCCCAGCCTGGAGTACAGTGCAATCTCAGATCACTGCAACCTCCGCCTCCCAGATTCAAGTGATTCACCTGCCTCAGCCTCCGGAATAGCTGGGATTACAGGCATGTGCCACCACACCTGGCTAATTTTTTGTATTTTTAGTAGAGATAGAGTTTCACCATGTTAGCTGGGATGGTCTGGATCACCTGACCTCATGATCTGCCCACCTCAGCCTCCCAAAGTGCTAGGATTACAGGCGTGAGCCACCACACTGGGCTATTTCCTGGCTTTTAATTCTACGGGTGGTCTCATATTGATGATATTTTTTTCTCGAGACAGAGTCTCGCTCTGTCGCCCAGGCTGGAGTGCAATGGTGCCATCTCAGCTCACTGCAACCTCTGCCTCCCAGGTTCAAGCAATGCTCCTGCCTCAGCCCCCCCGAGTAGCTGGAATTATAGGCATGCACCACCATGCCCAGCTAATTTTTGTATTTTTAGTAGAGATGGGGGTTTCACCATGCTGGCCAGGCTGACCTTGAACTCCTGACCTCAAGTAATGCACCCACCTTGTCCTCCCAAAGTGCTAGGGTTACAGGCGTGAGCCACCACACCTCCATCTCTTTAAAAAAAACCATCTTTTTTTTTTTTTTTTAAGAGATGGAGTCTTGCTATGTTGCCCTAGCTGGTCTAAAACTCCTGGACTCTAGCAGTCCTCCCACCTTGTCCTCCTAAAGTGCTGGAATTACAGACGTGAGGCACTGTGCCTGGCCCTATATTGATTTTAAAATGGAATTTACTGTTTTGAGTTGCCTTTTTGACCAGAAAGGAGTTGGCTTTATTTCAGAAGTTTGAGTAGTATAGTTGGATAGGTTGGGGAACTGACTTTCCACCCTGACAAGCGGAGACGTTTAATTGGGTGGCATCTACTCTGGATGTCAGGAGGAGGGTCTAGGTGGCAGGGAAAGAGTACCATGTTTAGGTCTTCCTCTTTGCCAGCTGCTGCTTCATTTCAGTTTAGGGCTTCTAGGCTTTTCCTGGGCATGGTTCCCAGAAAGTCCCTCTGCTGCTACTGCCCTGATCAGATTTCTGGATCTATTAATAATAGACAACAGTGGGGGAAGGGCCAGCCAGGATCATGGTAGAAACAGGAATAACCATACCAGATGGACAGTTACTGTGCCTGGATCCCAGTCTGTCTGCTCCCTCCCTCTGTCTCATGAGAGTCCTGCAGCAGGCATGCCTTGGCACCCTGGAACCATACTAACCTTTTGAAAGTCTCCAAGTCCCTGTCCCAACAATCAGAACACATGGGCTGGGGAATACTGGTGTGTTCATGAGAACATTGAAACAGAATATTTGAAATCTAGACTCTCCCAGAAAATCCACTATAATTGATAATATCCCTCACACATCACCCAGGAGGGAAGGAGGTTGGGCAGCACTGAGTTTGCAAATAGTGACTCAGATGGTATATAATCCAGCAGTGTAGAAGAGGAGTGTGGACTGTGAAGGTGAGGCTTGGAAAAATAAGCTGGCCATGTTGGGAAAGTAGAAATGGGAGAGCAAGACAGGCATGTGAAACAGGGCCTCTATTAAGTCAAATCTGAAATCACAGTTTCCACTATGATGCCCCCCAATTTTCCTGTTCCCCATGAATGGCCTGCCTCCTAATGCCTCCCCTTCCTTCAAACTACTCTTCTTCCATCAAAACCTGCTCTCAATAAAGAGTATAGTCAACCAACCTAGGTATAAATTATTTAAAATATACTTTGACCTTGAGATTAAAATTTTAAAACATTATTTAAAATAGGCTGGGCACAGTGGCTCATGCCTGTAATCCTAGCACTTTGGGAGGCAGAGGCAGGTGGATTGCCTGAGCTCAGGAGTTTGAGACCAGCCTGGGCAACACATTGAAACCCTGTCTTTACTAAAATACAAAAAAAAAAAAAAAAGTAGCCAGGGGTGGCAGCATGTGCCTGTAATCCCAGCTACTTGGGTGACTGAGGCAGGAGAATTGCTTGAATCCAGGAGGTGGAGGTTGCAATGAGTTGAGATCACGCCATTGCACTCCAGCCTGGGCAACAGTGAGACTCCATCTCAAAAAAAAAAAAAATTATTTAAAATCCTTAAGCCTTCAAGAATTAACACAGATATATGATATTTTAAATGAGATTTTTTTTAAAATTAAAAACATATAGAAAACTACATGAAGAGAATATATAGCTTAATAAATTATGAAGTGAAGCACTTAGGACTAGAAATAGCACTTAGGACTAGAAATAGCATTGGGTAGCTATGCCAGAAGCCAGCTCTGTGTCCCATCTCATCACGATTCCTCCCCCTCCCAACAGTGACCACTATCCTGACTTTTAGGGTAATCACTTAGGAGGATTTTATTTTAATGGGACTAAAAGTATGTAGCTATAATCACTAATGGTAAAATATTAGGCAGTTGAGGGATGCTTGTGGGAACCATGAGAGGCAGCCAGATCTCAGCACACTTAAAATTACACCATTTCCCACAGTTCCCTCTGAGCCTATGCTTCATCTCTGCACACACCTTTATAAACATGCTTGTATGTCCTGAAGGTGCTGCCTCCTTTCTAGGGGCTATGACCTATAACCTGGAGGTGCTGAACAAATGCTTGTAGAGGAATGAATGGATGTTTTAAAAAAATGAATCGTTTCACACATTCATCTATGCATTCTTTCAATATTTAATGAATGCCTAAAATATACATAGATACTAATCTATCTGTCCCGCTATACTCTACCATCATTCCTGTCCTCCCCTTCTCCTCATCTTCCTCTTTTCTCACCTTCTTTATTTCTTTCTCTGTGTGACAGAGCTAGACTGAGTGCCTTGCAAGGCAGGATTCAGAGATACAGGAGCAGGCCAGTGGAAACAGACACTGTGGAAAGGAGCCAGATTAAATAAGGGCAGAGACAGTGGTATTACATGCAGGGACCAGAATGAAAAGCAGTGATTCATAGAGCACTGCAACTGAGGACACTCCCTTCACTTTGAGAGCTCCTTCGGGATTGGGGTCAATGAGGGCTGGCATCAAGATGAAGGGCAGCCAGGCTCCTCCTCCCTGGAGATGTGGTGCCCTTAATCCTTCTCTCCACCCCACCCCCACTAGTCCCTCACATTGACCAGTGTCCTGGGCCTTTAAGAGTTGGATGGGCTGGACTGGAGAGAGCTCACACCTCTCCCCTTCTTACTGCTTCCCTCCGGCTATAACTTGCCAGTCACGGCAGCCAGCAGCGGTAGAAGAGGGGAGGAAAAAAGCCAGTGCCAAGGGGAGCAAAAGAGAAAAGGAGCCAGGCTGGGCTTCCTGATCCCCCAGGATCGCGGAGCTCGGGAGGCACGGTTCAGACACAGGACTGCTATTCGGCCCTGCTGCCCACGGTGAGTCTGGAAGCTCTGACTGGCCTCTGCTCCAAGCTCTGTCTTCCCTGAATCCCTGTCTCTGCCCTCTAGATGCTCACCCGCACTGGTTAAATTGTACCCTAGACTCCTTTCCTCACCCTAACAGCTCTACAGGGCTCCCACCTCCGGTTCTCTCTAGCTTACCCTCCTTGATTACAGCTTTCCTCCTGGTTGTGTCAGTATCCCTTTGTATGAGGTACCTCTTAGCTATGCAGGGCCAGGAGTGCCAACCCTAGCCACTCCTGAGATGAGTCCCACCACCAATAAGGGAAGAGAAAATTGAAGTAGTTACGCTTTAGCATAGATTCATTAACAGATTGTTGAGGATTGCAAAATAGGGGCTGGCCAAGAATCATGGGGAATCAGAGATCCCTAGTAATAGGGAGAGTTATGAGAGTTCCTTAAGAAGAGTCAGGGTTTGAGTTTTATGCCTTGTTCTTTGCCTATTCAATGGGCCAGAGCAATTTCTTAGCACACCAGAGTGCTATGTTGGTAAGAAAACCTACTTCTAATTCTGCCTGTGCCATTAACTAGCTACGGGATCCCTAACCAGAGCTTCCCGATCTGTGATAGGAGAGAGTTTAGGGTTTCGCAGACTTGTCTGGGTACTAGGTGGACTTGTTAAAAATAAATATATTATTGAGCCCCATCCTGGGAAACTCTGATCT
>PVKP010036935.1:0-22054 GCA_004027715.1 Plecturocebus donacophilus | reverse complement strand
AGTCCCGTACACTCCGCACTGAGAAGCGCGGCGCCGGCCAAAAGTCGTGCTGGCGACCCGGGTGGCTCCATCGCCGGGAATCTCCCCGTCTGTGGGCATCAAAAATTCGTCTGCAATTGCAGCATCCACTCACTCTCTGCACTTTCACTGGGAGCCACAATCCTGAGCTGCTGCTATGTGGTCATCTTGGATCTCTCTCCGCCCGGTGATGAAGTTTTTTCTGTTTCTTAGTTTTTCTTTGGCAGACGCCCCTTCCCCACAGAGCCGGACCTTCCCGGGTTCGCTGTGCTTGCTGTGAAGCTCTCAGTCCTCAGCGCTTCCAATTGCTGTTTTCCTTGTGGGGATGGGACCAGCCGAGCCCGTCCGTCCCGTATACTCCGCACCGGGAAGCGCCGCGCTGGGGCGCCTGCACAACAGCCGCGCCGGTCAAAAGAGTCGCGCTGGTGACCCGTGTGTCTCCTCTGCCGGGAATCTTCCGGTCTGTGGGCAACAAAAATTCGTCGGAAAGTGCGACGTCCACTCGTTCTCTGCGCTTTCACTGGGAGCTACATTCCTGAGCTGTTGCTAATCGGCCATCTTGGATATCCAGGACTTGAACTCAGGCCTGGAACAACTAGACTTAACAAATATTTACAGAACTCTCCTCCCACAAATCCACAAAACATACATTTTTCTCAGCATCACATTATACCTATTTAAAAGTGACCACATAATTGGAAGTAAATCACTCCCCAGCAATTGCATAGCATTTCACAGGTTTAAATAAAATATTGGTTGTCTGCTTATTTGTTATTTTCATCCCCTATTCCTTCCTGTCTCCATTGTTAAGCACAATTATTGGTATAAAAGAGGTTTTTAATACCCATTTTTAGACTGTATTCTAGCCTGGGCAATAAAACAAGAATCCCGTTCTCTCTCCTTCTTTCTATTCCTATTTCTTTCTCTCTTTCATTTTTTTTTCTTTCTTTTGCTGTTTCTTTCTCTCTCCTTTTCTAAAATCTCTTCCTCTTTCTTTCTCTGTTTTATTCTTTAAAAACAAACAAACAAAAAAAAGAATGTTAAATATAGTTTTACTGTTGTTTTAAATTTGTGTCTGACAATTTCAGTATCAGAAATATTTGATTGTCTGTTTCTGCTTTGTATGGACTAATTTTAGCTGATCATAAATTGTTTTCTGGTATGATTACTTATGCTTGAATGTAAGCTGCTTATTTTAATTAGAAAATTATTTGTGAGTGTTCTTTGAAGCTTAAGATAGGTGCACCCCTACAAAGAAAATCTGATTATGTTTCTATTAGGTGCATGTGGGTTACTACTCATCTGCAACCACTACTGTTTTCATTGAAGCAAAGATGCCAACAATAAAAAATTCAAAAAAAATTTTATGAATTGCTAAGTAATGCTGCTAAATAAGTAATAAAAATATCCTCTAAATTTTCAATTAAAAATTTATTTTACACTCATCTAGTTGATGTTGTATGTCATTTTCTGTATGTATAAAAAGGAATCTATAAGAAAAATAAATTGGGCAAGGCACCCTTAGATCATCTTCACATTAAAAAATCCATCTAAAAAGGTGCAGCATTTATCGAAAAAAAGAGTACTCTATCACTGACTGTGCGTGTAAGTGTTAATGTACTGACACTGACTCTTTCATATTCATTTAGTAGTAATTCAGTCGCAACTGCTTTCCAGTCTTTAACAAATCAGTACGCATTTCCAGTTATTAAATATTATTTTGTGAAATATTAAAATGAAACTCAAAAAAGTGAATAGTCAAACAATAAAATATGATACATTCACAACGTAAGGTTTTGTTTTGTTTTAGTGTTTTCTGTACCTACCTAGTAATATGATTTTGAGAGATGCTTTGCAGCTTCAGCTTCTCAGATTTATCCACTCCCACAACCCTAGTCTCATCAGTGTCACGGCAACTTTATTTATCGTCTTTTGCAGAAGGCAGGGTGACAAAGTGTATAAGGATATGTCTACTTAACTCCTAACCGAGGACTTGGGATTTGAGGGCTCCAGTATTAATAGGAAAAATTCCTATTAGACTTCATATCTCCAGAGATAGCCGACCTTTCTTTGTCATCCTAACACAACTTAATAGTCAAAGCTCAGATTTGCAAAGTTTGATAAGTGTTGTCAGTGCAAAAACTAATTCATCCGTGAGTTTATCTATGTGGCTTCTCAATTTTCCCTAGACCATATGGTAATTGCTATCATGTCAAAGCAAAGGTTTGATCTTCCAAGAAAATATTTGAAAACTCAGTAATTTTAGTCGTTTTAGTGGTAAAATAATATCCTGGTATATCACCAGAATAGGAAGGCTATCTTCATTATTACTTCAAATATTTTCCTCTCTTCAATTTTCTTCTCTCCTTTGGGAAATTTTATTTGACCATTATCTGTTATCCGTGTCTCTAGCTTTTCTTGCTGTCTTTCAGAAAAATTCCTCAATCTTATGCTCCAACTTATTAATTCATCCCTTAGGTGCAGTATATCCAATCTACCACTGAACAATGCTTTGTTCTCTTTATTTCAACTCATACATTTTTAAACCTAATATTTCTACTTTATTCAAAAAGAAATTTTTATTTTTATTTTGCATTGGCAATACGAATCATTTGTTTATCTTTAGCACACTTAATTATTATATGCTCTTGTTCATATATTAAAATGCTTAGCTTCTCATGGCCTATATTATCCATTTTGATTTTCTCTAAGGAATAGCTTTCTTTACTTGTTTAGTCATTTTGGTTCATGAGCTCATTACACATTACTAGTAATGTGTGTTGAGTAGGGATCAAAGGCCAGAATTTAGTCTTTGAGTTCAGAGCAGGGGTTAGCAAGCTTTTTCTCCAAACACAAGATAATAAATATTTTGGGTTTTGAGAGCCAGACAATCCCTGTCACACTAGTGATTTCTGCTCTTGTTGTGTAACAGCAGCTTCAGAGACAAAAGAAATGATAGGTTGGATATGGCTGTGTTCCAATAAAACATTATTTATAAAAACAAGAAGCAAGGCCAGTTTGTCCCACAGGTTATCATTGGCTGACTCCCATTTTAGAGCATAGGAAATAAGTCTTGCATGGAAAATCTACCAGGAACTTCTATTAATCAATCCTGTTTGTGTTCTTGAATTTTAAACTGGGAGGTGAAGCATGATTGGAAGGAGACAATCTCCCTAAATTACAATACATAGCTGTGGGGATTCTTAGAGAGTACGGCTAGGATGCTCAGTGCCTAAAGGCAGAAGGCCAGTTTACACTTATTTAATGAGGGCCCTGGTCTCTTAGCTGCTGCGCCTGAAATCTGCAGAGAGGCAAGCAATAATTGCCTCAAGGCAAAACAGTGTAGGAGAAAAGCTTGTTCTTTTTTTCCCTAAATATTCATTGTTTCTAGCCTTTGACACAAACTATCTGGATTTCATTATTTCATACTTAGCTTTCTTCCTCCATTATCCATTACTCTTTGTCAAATATACATAATTTTTATAATTCACATATACATAATTTTTTTCTGGCTAGTATTTAATTTCCAAAGCTTATGTGGAACCTACATGGATGTAAATAAGCCTAAAACTACACGATGGAAACTAGAATCATATTTTTTAACATCACACTTATGGCAGAAACAAAATGAAGGGTTTGCCTTAAAGTTCTTCATTATATAGTACATGTGAATATGTGAGCAAACCCACTGGAATGGAAATTGCTTATAGTACATGTGAGACTGGGTCTCTGAATACTGTGGCATTTGCCACAAACTAGTAATTACCTACCATAATTTGGAGAAACTTCTCAGTCCAACAACTGTTTTTGTGACAAGCTAACATTTTGCTGAAATATATAATATGTCAAGAGTTGGTCATATTTTAATCTTTATTAGATATATGTATTCTGCTCATCTCAAACTAAAAATACATTAACATGAATAGTGATCAAAGAGTGTGTATATCCTATTCAAAACATAAAATAAACCTGATATTGCATTTCATGCTAGAATATAAAGAGAAAAAGAACACTAAATGCCTTTAACTTATATGCAAGATATATATACAAAATGCCAGAGGAGTGTTAAGGAGAATAATAGTCTAGGTTCATCAGATTTTTAATGTATAAAAAATTGTTGAAAATACATAACTATTTGTACCACAACTTTCATTATCAATAGGAGAGTCCTACCAGAAGAGTTGAATCTAGGAACTGTAGTCACCTTTACTGACAGCTAACTTTTATCTTATTTTATTATTTTTAATTTTAAACTTACTTGATATAATGAAGTATAGACAACTATAAGACTATTTTGTGTTAGCATTTAATGAGCATTCTCTTGTCATTTTAATAATTTGATATAAATATTCCTTTATTGGCTGTGTAATATTTTGCCACAGAAATAAGCCAAAAAGTAATTGTTCCTTTGATGCTGACATTCAGGATTTTTCTAGGTTATTTGCTATTATAAGTAATGCTTTGATAATCTTCATTCAAACATTCAATAAAATTTATTGAAAGGTAAGTATATGTCCAGTACTTTAATATTACAGACAATACAGTGGCAAATAAAAGATATAACTTGTATAATATTTAGTCAGATTATCAGAAATTTGCAAAAGAATGTAAATATCTAATCACTCTTATTACACAGTGTTAAACTGCTTCCCATAAATGATGTAACAACATATAATAGAAACAGAAGTGTATCAGGGTTCTTTTTTCAGCAAAACAGAGAAACACACACATTTAAGTGTAAAATGTCTTAAATCTTGACCCATTTAAGGGGACTAAAAGAGGTGTCTTCTTTTAATACGAATTTCTACTATATTTTTTATATTAGCTACCTGTATTTCTGTTTCTCAGAAATTATTCATGTCTTTGCCCTTTTAATCATTTGGAGTCTCAGAGATTTTGCTGTTGTTGCTGCATTGTTGTTAAATCTATTTGGTTTTCTTTGTGAACATCTATGTTTCTTTTAAATTTGTGTTTAAGTTGTAACAATTGACATAACACCACAGGAGCTGGGGAAATAAATGATTAATTTTGTTTTCTCTGTATCTAGCATGTTTCTTGGCACTCAGATAGTATTCAATGAATGTTTACTCAATGTCGTACCTCATAAGGTGCCTACAATTTTTTAAAATGTATTAGAAAAAAACAACAGTAACAGATGTCTTAGACTCCCTGGTCTGAAACAGCATTGAAATGTAATGGTGGTGGTACTCAGAAGATTTCAGGGGACTCAGAAGAGGATTTTGAATTTTACAACAAATGAGAATTTTTAAAATATTTAGTATTATGGCTTGACATTCAAACTCCACTGAAACCTTACAATTGTCTTCTAATGTGCATTTTAGAGTTTTTTTTTTTTTCTAAAACATTCTCTCATCCATGGTTCTTCATGCAACGTTCCTCTGTTTAGAACTTCTCAGGCAAACATACAGTAGAGGCTGTCTTCCTTTTGTGTTAGCTGTTTCTCTGCTGGCTGTCAGAGGCATCGATGCATGTCTACCTTGCTATACCAGTGGCCTGTCCACGTGTTGAGAAGCCAGTCATACCATTTGCAGCTACAGCAAATTCCTCATCCCTGGATCAGTTACTTTGGTGTATCAGTGAAATTAATGATTCCACTGAAGATCTCCAATTTTCTTACCTTGCTGACTATGGCAGAAGTCACAGTGCCAATGGTGAGGTATTTCTATAGCAATTCTGATAATTTTGAAATCACTTGATTACCTGTAGTAAGTGTAGCAAGTGTTTTTTTTTTTTTTTTGAAATCGCTATACTCATGTATAGTTTCTGCAACTGAATCTTGACTGAACAATCATAGGTGAAGACAATTATTCCATTTTCATTCCTCTTCCAAATAAAGGAAAAATTTTGTGGTTAGTATCAGAATGTATAACATTGCATATTTTCCTTTTGAATAGAAAGGGATCAAAGTGAATAGTCCTATATGACAAGTGTAATTCATTAAGATTTGATTGACATGACAGTGTTTGAACACAAGATAGATTCTCTTTAGTTAAGAATAGTATCAGAGTTAGAAGTAGTGGACACACACACATTAAAATAAAGAAGAAACTCAACTTAGCATACGCTAGAAGACAAAAGAAAAATAGCAGAGGATCTCTGTAGTAGTTAAACATTTTTGATATCTTATGGTGCTCACAACCTTGTTAAAAGAAAGAGTACATTATCTGTACTACTTTGTTGGAATATTCCAGATGTTTCTAGTTTTTGTAAACATATCACAACATCTTAATTCTTTGTTTATTTGAGTTGCTCCTTAGTCATGTCTCTTTTTCATTCCATTCTTAATCACCGAGTCCGTGATTAAAAATGGCAAACATGTGTTTTGAGAAGAAACTAAGCTATGATTTTGGTTGTGGGTAGTAATTGTTGAGAGGCAGACATATTAACTCTTTCCTTTCTGTGAGTTGCTTATGAACTCACAGAAATGTACAAGTAAACAGTAAACACAAAGTAAAGCACTGAAAAATAGAACCCTTTTCAGTTCAAATACTGTTTGTACAAGGAGATGTTTCTGAAGAAACAAACAAATAAAAAGTGACGGCTGGACGCAATGGCTTATGCCTGTAATCCCAGCAGTTTGGGAGGCTGAGGCGGGCAGATCAAGAGGTCCGAGTTCGAGACTATCCTGGCCAACATGGTGAAACTCTGTCTCTACTAAAAACACAAAAATTAGTTGGGCATGGTGGCGGACGCCTGTAATCCTAGCTACTCAGGAGGCTGAGGCAGGAGAATTGCTTGAACTTGGGAGGCAGAGTTTGCAGTGGGCTGAGATCATGCCCCTGCACTATAACTTGGCCGACAGAGTGAGACTTCATCTCTGCAAAAAAACAAGTGGTAATATTTACCAAACAATGTTGAATTAGAATAGTATAAGCAATCACAGGTAGGGTATTATTGTAGTTAAGACTCTTAATTTATGCTATTCAACAAAGATCAGTTTTGTAATCTGACAGTCTTTGGATCTAAACCTGACTCTATTTCCTATTCTCTGTAAAGTCACATAAAAGTAATTTCAATATTCCATGATTGGATTTGTAATGAATATTTCTTCATTTGTAAAATGAGAGAAATCAACTCACATGGTAACTGTGAGTTAATTGCTGCTGGCTTGCCTATGAGACACATATTTAATTCAAAAAAGTTATAGATAAAAGTTATATGCATATATATATATTTATCAGCATATATATATATATATATATATATATATGGAGAGAGAGAGAGAAGAAAATTTGAAAATATAGTTTCAATTTTTATAGAAAGAAAACATAACTGTATTCATGCAAAAACAACACTGCACAGTTGGATGCATAGAATTTTGAGATATATAGTAATTTCCTACAAACTTTGGAGTAAAACAAAAATATAATATAAAATAAATATATATTTATAGGTAAAGTTAAATGCCATAATATAGTTATATAAAAGAAAATATGAATAGTGTGTTTATTTTAAACTAAATTTAAATAAATTCCAAAGTAGTAGATTCAAACAGGACAATATATTAATAAAATTAAGTGCTAAGAAAACAGCAAAATTATATGAAGTTGAATAGAAGCCTGCATAGATAGTCACAGCTAATGAAGATTTTATCATCTTCAAATACAATAATTCATTTCAGGAAATTCTAATGTCACGTTAATACTCTTAGTAAAAGCAAATGTGTCACTGAATAGTACCTTAGGGAAGTAATCATCAATACTACTCTACAGTGCTGTCACTGATTCTTTTGGGAAAATATCCAGTACATTTGAAATTAATTTTATAGGGGTGTGCAGTGGCTCATGCCTGTAATCCCAGCACTTCAGGAGTCTGAGGTCGTGGGATCACTAGACGTCAAGTGTTAGAAACCAGCCTGGCCAACATGGCGAAACTCTGCCTCTACTAAAAATACAGAAAAGTGAGCTGTGTGTGGTGGTGCATGCCTGTAGCCCCAACTACTCCAGAGACTGAGGAAGAGGAATCACTTGAACTCAGGAGGCAGAGGTTGTAGTGAGCTACTGCACTCCAGCCTGGGTGACAGAGCATAACTCTGACTCAAAAATAAAAAAAGAAAAGAAAAAAATGAATTTAATTTTATAAAAATGTTTTGTTGCTATTGAATCAGCAGATAGTAACAGGTTTACATAACACATTTTAAGGGAATAGATCAAACCATTTATCTTATCCCCAATGGGTCTAGGATTTGTTTTTTGTTATTTTTCTTTCTTTAACGATTTTAAGGACTTTCTTTATTAAAAAAAATATGGTTTAAAATAACCATCTTCACTTTGATAATCTGTGCTTCTTCTTTGCTTCATCAGTATGATGGTTAATGTCTCATGATATTTTACTGCTTGCAAATGACAAGTCTGTCCTTAGTTTTCAATCCCTTTTTGATGATTATGTTTAATCATACAATTACATAACTCAAGACACTAAATTGATGCTATTAAAAAGGATGACTGAGGGGGCTCCAAGATGGCTGAATACAGGCAGCTCTGAAACTCAGTTCCCAGCAAGAGAGACGCAGAAGCCAAGTGGTCTCCACGGTTCCAAACGAGGTGCCAAGTTCATTTTGTGGGTCTGGTTGGACAGTGGGTATAACCCAAAGTTGGCAAATTGAGGCAGGGTGGGGCACTGCCCCACCTGGGAGATGCATGCAACTGATCAGAAGATTGGGGGCTCTCCCCCTCATGGACTTCGTTTTGGATACTGTGCTCCACCCAAGCCCTCTACAACTTATGGAACAGGAGATCTTCACTGGGCTGAAAAACCCCCAAGAGCTGCCTGAACAGCATTGAACAGCAACTCCAGCTGGTGCCAGAGTTATAGGCATAGATCGAGGTGGAAGTACTGGCTGACACTGAGAAAGCTGGCCAGATAGAGATACCTACCACCCAGAAAGAAGAGGAACTGAAAGCAGGGAATCAGGTCATATGGCAGGGTGGGTTCCCCCCCAACAAAGCCCCGCAGGCTGAAGCCCTCTCACTTGAGAGTCTCCCGGATAGCACATCAGTTAGAGTGCGACCAGGAACTATCAAGCTCAGTGGAAGAAACGGCAGCCACCATTGCAGAGGCTGGCCTAACCCTCCTGAATAAACAAAAGAAGCAGGAAATATATGCAGCCCCTCCACTGAATCCCTGGCAGCCCAGCAGCACCTCTGCAGGCAGACAAAGGAAAGGTGGCCTCCCCAAGCAGGTACCTGAGATTAAAGCTATATAAATCCAAGAAGATGGGAAGAAACCAGCACAAAAAGGAGGAAACCATCAAAGACCAGAATGCCTCTCCCCCATCACGGGATCACAATACTTCACCAGCAAAGGGAAAAAACAGGATGGAGAACAAATTTGAGAAATTGACAGAAGCAGACTTGAGAAGGTGGCTAATAACAAACTTCTCTGAGCTAATGGAACACATTCTAACCCAATGCAAAGAAACTAAAAACCTTGGAAAAAGGTTAGACAAAATGCTAACTAGAATAGCCAGCTTAGAGAATAATATAAACTACTTGATGGAGCTGAAAAACACATCACAAGAACTTTGAGAAGCATATACAAGTTTCAATAGCCGGAAAGCAGAAGAAAGGATATCAGAGATTGAAGATCAACTCAATAAAATAAAACAAGAAGGAAAGAAAAGAGAATAAAGAGTGAAAAGAAATGAACAAAGCCTCCAAGAAATATGGGATTATGTGAAAAGACCTGATCTACACTTGATCGGTGTACCAGAATATGATGGGGAGAATGAATCCAAGCTGGAAAGCACACTTCAGGATATTATCCAGGAGAACTCCCCCAACCTAGCAAGGCAGGCCAACATTCAAATACAGGAAATATAGAGAACACCACAAAGATACTCCTCAAGAAGAGCAACCCCAAGGCACATAATCATCAGATTCACCAGGGTTGAAATGAAGGAAAAAATGCTAAGGGCAGTCAAAAAGAAAGGTCGGATCATGCACAAAGGGAAGCGCATGAGACTTACAGCAGATCTCTCAGCAGAAACCCTATAAGCCAGAAGAGAGTGGGGGCCAATATTCAACATCATTAAGGCAAAGAACTTTCAACCCGGAATTTTATATCCAGCCAAACTAAGCTTCATACCTGAAGGAGAAATAAAATCCTTTATGGACAAGCAATTGCTGAGAGATTTTGTTGCTACCAGACCTGCCTTACAAGAGCTCCTGAAGGAAGCACTAAATATGGAAAGGAACAACCAGTAACAGCCACTGCAAAAAAGAACAAAATGGTAAAGAACAATGATGCAATGAAGAAATTGTGGCAACCAAAGGACAAAACAACCAACCAGTTACAAAATGGCAGGATCAAATTCACACATAACAATATTAATGTTAAATGTAAATGGACTAAATGCCCAATCAAAAGACACAGACTGGTAAACTGGATGAAAAGGCAAGAACCATCAGTGTGCTGTATTGGGGAGACCCATCTCATGTGCAAAGACACACATAGACTCAAAATAAAGGGATGGAAGAAAATTTACCATGCAAATGGAGAGCAAAAAAAAAGCAGGGTTTGCAATCTTAGTCTCAGATAAAATGGACTTTAAACCAACAAAGATCAAAAGTGACAAAGAAGGACATTATATAATGGTAAAACGATCAATACAACAAGAAGAGCTAACTATCCTAAACATATATGCACCCAATGCAAGAGTACCCAGATATATAAAGCAAGTTCTTAATGACCTACGAAGAGACTTACACTCCCGCACAATAATAGTGGGAGACTTTAACACTCCACTGTCAATATTAGACAGATCAACGAGACAGAAAATCAACAAGAAAATCCAGATAGGGGATTATCTGAAATCAGATAGGGGCCAAGCAAATCTAATAGATGTCTACAGAACTCTCCACCAGAAATTCACAGAATATACATTCTTCTCAGCACCACATTGCACTTACTCTAAAATCAACCACATAATTGGAAGTAAATCACTCATCAGCAAATGCAAAAGAAAGGAAATCATAACAAACAGTCTCTCAGACCACAGCAAAATCAAATTAGAACTCAGGATTAAGAACTAACTCAAAACCGCACAGCTTCATGGGAACTGAACAACTGGCTCCTAAATGTCCACTGGTTAAACAATGAAATGAAGGCAGAAATAAAGATGCTCTTTGAAACCAAGGAGAATGAAGGCACAACGTACCAGAATCTCTGGGATACATTTAAAGCAGTGTCTAGAGGGAAATTTACAGTAATAAATGCCCACATGAAGAGCAAGGAAAGATCTAAATCAACACTCTATCATCAAAATTGAAAGAGCTAGAGGAGCAGGATCAAAAAAACTCAAAAGCTAGCAGAAGACAAGCAATAACTAAGATCAGAGCATGACTGAAGGAAATAGAGACACAAAAATCCCTTTAAAAATCAATAAATCCAGAAGCTGGCTTTTTGAAAAGATTAACAAAATAGACAGACTGCTAGCCAGACTAACATAAAAGAAAAGAGAGAAGAATCAAATAGATGCAATAGAAAACGATAAAGGGGATATCACCACTGATTCCACAGAAATTCAAACTACCATCAGAGACTACTACAAACAACTCTATGGACACAAGCCAGTAAATCTGGAAGAAATGGATAACTTCCTGAACACTTGTACTCTCCCAAGACTAAACTAGGAAGAAGTAGAAACTCTGAATAAACCAATAACAAAGGCTGAAGTTGAGGCAGCAATAACCTACCAACATAAAAAAATCCAGGTCCAGATGGGTTTACAGCTGAATTCTACCAGACATACAAAGAGGAGCTGGTATCATTCCTTCTGAAACTATTCCAAACAACACAAAAAGAGGGAATTTTCCCTAACTCATTTTATGAGACCAACATCATCCTGATACTAAAATCTGGCAGAGACTCAACTAAAAAGAAAACTTCAGGCCAACATCCATGATGAACATCAACGCAAAAATATTCAATAAAATACTGACAACCTGAATGCAACAGCACATCAAACAGCTTATTCATGACAATCAAGTAGGCTTCATCCTTTGGATGCAAGGCTGGTTCAACATATGCAAGTCTATCAATGTAATCTATCACATAAACAGAACCAAAGACAAAATCCACATGATTATTTCAATAAATGCAGAGAAGCCCTCAACAAAATTCAACAGCCCTTTAGCCCTAAATAAACTAGGAATCCATGGAACCTATCACAAAATAATAAAAACTATTTATGACAAACCCACAGCTAATATCATACTGAATGGGCAAAAACTGGAAGCATTCCCTTTGAAATCTGGCACTAGACAAGGATGCCCTCCCTCACCACTCCTATTCACTATAGTACTGGAAGTTCTAGTCAGAGCAATCAAGCCATAAAAAGAAGTAAAGGTATTCAATTAGGAAAGGAGGAAGACAAATTGTCTCTATTTGCAGATGATAGGATTGTGTATTTAGAAGATCCCATCATCTCAGCCCAAAATCTCCTGAAACTGATAAGCAACACCAGCAAAGTCTCAGGATACAAAATCAATGTGCAAATATCACATTCCTATACACCAATCACAGACTTAGAGCCAAATCAAGAACAAACTGCCATTCACAATTGCTACAAAGAGAATGAAATACCTAGGAATACAACTAACAAAGGATGTAAAGGACCTCTTCAAGGAGAACTACAAACCACTACTCAAGGAAATAAGAGAGGACAGAAACAGATGGAAAAATATTCCATGTTCATGGTTAGGAAGAATCAATATTGTGAAAATGGCCATACTGCCCAAAGTAATTTATAGTTTCAATGCTATCCCCATCAAGCTACCAATGACCTTCTTCACAGAACTGGAAAAAACCACCTTAAACTTCATATGGAACCAAAAGAGAGCCTGCATAGCCAAGACAATCCTAAGTAAAAAGAACAAAGCCAGAGGCATCGCGCTGCTTGACTTCAAACTATACTACAAGGCTACCATAATCAAAACAGCATGGTATTGGTACCAAAACAGACATAGACCAATGGAACAGAACAGAGGCCTTGGAAGCAACACCACACATCTACAACCATCTGATCTTTAACAAACAGGACAAAAACAAGCAATGGGGAAAGGATTCTCTGTTTAATAAATGGTGTTGGGAAAACTGGCTAGCCATGTTCAGAAAGCAGAAACTGAACCCCTTCCTGACACCTTACACGAAAATTAACTACAGATGGATTACACATAAGACCTAACACCATAAAAACTCTAAAAGAAAACCATTCAGGACATAGGTACAAGCAAGGACTTCATGACTAAAACTCCAAAAGCAATGGCAACAGAAGCCAAAATACACAAATGGGATCTAATTAAATTTCAGAGCTTCTGTATAGCAAAAGAAATAATCATTAGCATGAACTGGCAATCAACAGAATGGGAAAAAATTTTTACAATCTACCCATCTGACGAAGGACTAATATCCAGAATATGCAAAGAACTAAAACAAATTTACAAGAAAAAAAAAAACCCATTCCAAAGTAGGTGAAGGATACAAACAGACACTTTTCAAAAGAAGACATATATGAGGCCAGAAATCATATGAAAAAATGTTCATCATCATTGGTCATTAGAGAAATGCATATCAAAACCACATTGAGATACCATCTCATGCCAGTTAGAATGGCAACCATTAAAAAAATGGAAACAACAGATGCTAGAAAGGATGTGGAGAAATAGGAACCCTTTTACACTGTTGGTGGGAGTGCAAATTAATTCAACCATTGTGGAAGACAATGTGGTGATTCCTCAAGGACCTAGAAATAGAAATTCCATTTGACCCAGCAATCCCATTACTGGGTATATACCCAAAGGATTATAAACCATTCTCTTATAAAGGCACATGCACACATATGTTCATAGCGGCACTGTTTACAATAGCAAAGACCTGGAACCAACCCAAATGCCCATCGATGATAGACTGGACAAGGAAAATATGGCAAATATACCCCATGAAGTACTATGCAGCCTTAAAAAAACAATGAGTTTGTGTCCTTTGTACAGACGTGGATGAATCTGGAAACCATAATTCTCAGCAAACTGACACAAAAACAGAAAATCAAACACCACATGTTCTCACTCATGGGTGGGTGTTGAACAATGAGAACACATGGACACAGGGAGGGGAGGATCACAAACTCTTGTCTGTTGTGGGGGAATAGGGGAGGGACCGCATGGGATGAGGAGGTTGGGGAGGGATAACATGGGGAGAAATGCCAGATATAGGTGATAGGGGGATGGAGGCAGCAAATCACATTGCCATGTATGTACCTATGCAACAATCCTGCATGATCTGCACATGTTCCCCAGAACCTAAAGTACAATAAAAAAAATTATGTGTTGTTTATAGAAAACTTTAAAATATTAAATACTCAGAAAGTTTAAAAGTAAAGGCTGGAGAAATGTATATAATGCTGATAATATTTTTTTTAAGGCAGAGCAGCTAAATCAATAGAGGGAACTGACTTCAAAACAAAGAAAATAATGAAGAATTAGAGTTACATATTGATAAAAGTATTACATAACGATAAAGGGATTAATTCTTTAAGAAGATGTAACAATCCTAAATGAGTAGGCACCTATAAACAAAGTACCAAAATATGTAAAGCTAAAGCTGACAAATTGAAAGGAGCAATAGACAAACCATTGCTAAAACTACTGTAAATCGAGACTTTAATAGTCCTCTTTTACTGATTGATATATCTAAGAGGCATAATAACATTAAGGATAGTTTGCTTGAACAGCACTATCAAGCAACTCACTCTAGTTGACACAAAATTTTCTATTCAACAACAGTTGCAAAACATTCTTCTCAAGCTCACTTAGAACATAAAATAGACCTTATTCTTGCTGGTTAAATACACCTTAACATATTTAAAATAATAGAAATTATACAAAGTATGTTTTCTGATCACAGTGGAATTAAGCTAAAAATCAATACAAGAAAGATAGCTGGAAAATCTTCAAATATTTGGTAATTGAACAATACTTTTTGAAATAAAAGAGAAAAGAATTGTCACAGAAGAAACCCAAAGTATCTTGAAATAAATGAAAATTTAACTCATAGTTTGTGGGATGCAGTAAAATAACTTATTGGAAAAAAATGTATATAGCATTATATAACAAACAATGTATTATAACATTAACATCATGTACTAGAAAATAAGAAAGTTATAACCAGTAACCTAAATTTCACTTTAAAAAACTAAAGAGAAAGAACTGTGAACTAAAGAAAGTAGAAAAAAATATATAAATTAGCACAGTAATTATAAAATTGAAAAAGAAAGGCAATACAGAATATCAACATAATCAAAAGCAACATAAAAATCAACATAATCAAAATTTTGGAAAAGATAAAACTGATAAACCATGATATAGAAGTAAAAAAGGAGAACACAAATATCCAATATCAGAAATAACATAGAGTTCCCCAATGTTAATCCAGTAGACATTAAAGGATAATTAAGTAATACCTGGCATTTCTATGTCCATGCATTTAACAACTTAGATAAAATAGAACAACTCCCTGAAAGACACAAAGTACTAGAATTTTTAAAAAGAAAATGATAATCTGAATAGGCTTATATCTGTTAAAGAAATGAAATTGATAATCAATATTCTTGCAAAAAAGAAGTCACCCTAGTCAGATAATTTTATTGGTGAATTATAAGAAATATTTTTAAAAGAAATAATATTAATTCTCTGTAATATCTTTCACAAAGTAAAAGCAGAGGAACACCAGCACATTCAATAAGAACAGTATTACCCTAACATCTGTTCAGTAAAGGGTTAACTCAGCAGTCCAGAACTGCCCAAACCTTGCACATTCCAAAGAAAGAATTGTCTTCAGGAGGACAGGTTGATGTCAGGTACTGGGAGATAATTTCTGAGCCTGTCTGATAAGAGTATTATTGTATGTATAAGTCCTGGACTATGCTGTATGAATTCAGGCAGATGGTTTATGCTAATGTTATAATTTATGATAAATACTTGTTTTTATATGTCTGATGTCCTGGGTCACACTGTATAACACTGGCCTCTCAGGTGCTAGAGACTAAGTAGTCATACAGGTGCTGCATGCCTACATGTCTCACCTCTCAGTAAAATCCCTGATCATCAAGGCTCAAGTGAGCTACCCTTGTTGACAAAATTTCATGTGTTATCAAACATCATCGTTGGGAGAATTAAGCATTCTCCATGTAACTTCATTGGGAGAGGAAACCTGGACTCCTGTGGCTGGTTTCTCCTGGACTTCTTTCATTCACATTTTTCCTTTGCTGATTTTAATCTGTATCTTTTTCACTGTAATAAACAGTAACTCTGAGTATAACAGTTATTCTAAGTTCTTTGAATCCTTCTAGTGAGAAAATTTTCAGAATCAATATGGATTTTTTAAAAAACCTGACAGATAGAGCCAGGAAAGGTTATGAAGAGGATTCTTATGCTTATATACCCATTAACAAGAAGTATTGCAAAAGACTCTGCAAAAAACTTAACTTGCACAGAGGCCATTGAAACCTTTCACAAAAAATACTACTGCAAGCATGTCTGCCCAACCCTTTCCTGATCAGCCTCAAATCAGCATCACCCTTGTTATTAATCTTTGTAGCCAAAAATAATTATCTCAAAACAATTATGTAATACTCCTTATTTTTCCCATAAAAACCTTTGTGAACACATGGATCACAGTGCAGAGTTCAAGAGATGGGAGGCACAGTGCCAGAACAAAGCAGACCTTTGCTGGAAGGGCAGTGTGGAGGAAGATGTGGTAGAGACTGTGCAGCTCTTGAATGCATTAGAACAGTTTTTGATCACTAGCTCCAATGCTGGTCACATCCTCCTCCTAGACAAGGTGCAGCCATTTTGTGACTGTCCAGTGCCTCTTCTAGTTAGACATTTTAGAGAAAAAAAAACAAGGAGACAACATTCTGGACATTAGCCTTAGGAAATAATTTATATCTAAGTCCTCAAAAGTAATTGCAACAAAAACAAGAATTGACAAGTGAGACCTAATTACACTAAAGAGCTTCTGCACAGCAAAAGAAACTACCAATAAAGTAAATAGACAACCTACAGAATGGGAGAAAATACTTGTAAACTACAAACTGACAAGGTCTCATATCTAGAATATATAAGGAACTTAAATAATTCAACAAGCAAAAATCAAATAACCCTACTAAAAAGTAGACAAAATATATGAGCAGATACTTTTTAAAAGAAGACATACAAGTGATAAAAAAAAATGAAAGACATGATTGTCATCACAAATTATCACAGAAATGCAAATCAAAAGTACTAGGTACTAGGCTGGGCACAATGGCGCATGCCCGTAATCCAGCACTTTAGGAGGCTGAGACAGGTAGATCACATGAGGTCAGAAATTTGAGATTATCCTGGTCAACATGGCAAAACGCTGTCTCTACTAAAAACACAAAACATTAGCTGAGTGTGCTGGTGCACGTCTACAATCTCAGCCATTTGGGAGGCTGAGGCATGAGAATCACTGGAACCCAGGAGGCAGAGGTTGCAGTGAGCTGAGATTTGCTGTTTCACTCCAGCCTGGGCAACAGAGTCATCTGTCTCAAAGAAAAAACGAAAACAAAAAACTACTAGATACCATTCACACCAGTCAGAATGGTTCTTATTAAAAAGTCAGGCCAGGCACAGTGGCTCAGGCCTGTAATCCCAGCACTTCGGCAGGCCGAGATGTGTGGATCACCTGAGGTCAGGAGTTCAAAACCAGCCTGGACAACATGGCGAAATCCTGTGTCTACTAAAAATACAAAAAATAGCTAGATGTGATGATGTGCACCTATAATCCCAGCTACTCGGGAGGCTGAGGCAGGAGAATCACTTGAACCTGAGAGATGGAGGTTGCAGTGAGCTGAGATGTACCATTGCGCCTCAGCCTGGCTGACAGAGCAAGACTCTAGCTCAAAAATATAAAAAAATTTTTAAAAAGTCAATAAACATCAGATGCTGGCAAGGCTGCAGAGAAAAGAGAGCATTTATACACTGTTGGTGAAAATGTAAATTAGTTTAGCCATCCTGGAAAGCAGTTTGGAGATTTCTCAAATAACATGAAGCAAAATGAGCCAGAAATCCCATTACTGGGAACATATTACAAAAAATAAATAAATTAGTCTACCAAAAAGACACATGTACTTGTATGTTTATCACAGCACTATTCACAATAGTAAAGACAGGGAATCAACCAAGATGCCCATCAAGTGTGGACTGGATTAAGAAAATGAGGTACATATATACCATGGAATACTATGCAGCCATGACAAATAATGAAATCATGTCCTTTGCAGCAACATGGATGCAGCTAGAAGTCATTTTCCTAAGAAAATTAACACAGGAACAGAAAATCAAATACCACATGCTCTCACTTATAAGTGGGAGCTAAACATTCAATACACGTAGACATGCAGTAGCCAACAACAGACACTGAAGACTACCAGAGGGCTGGGGACAGGGAGCAAGGATTGAAAACCTATCTGGATGACAGGATCAATTGTACCCTAAACCTCAAGATCATGCAGTATAGCCAGGCAACAAACCTGCATATATATCCCCTGAATCTAAAATAAAAAATGAAATTATAAAAATAATAACAGTAATAAAAAACATTGATGGTAAAGGCACATGTGATCGATGATTTTATGTAATTGGAATATGACTCATTTTTAGAGTTGTTGGTTAAGGTAATGGTTTCCCTTTACTTAACTAAATATGAACATAGTAGACTATGGCAGAAGTTATTTCAATAGCAATGTCCTACTCCCAAATAAATATATATTTTTTCAGAGTGCACCTCTTTGTTATTTAATTTCACACTACCTTATGATTGACACTGTGGGTTGTCTTAGGCACCCACAAAACTGGATAAAGACATTGCAAGACAGAAAAAGCTGCAAACCAATATGTTTAATAAATTCAAATGCAAAAATCCTCAACAAAATATTATCAGATCAAATCCAACAATGTGAGTTATACACCATTACCAAATAAGACTTATTTCTACTAAAATAGTACTAGCAATTCTTGATCTACAACAAATATCCCTCAGTGTAATCCAACATATCAACAGGGTAAAGAAGGAAAATTATATAATCCTATCAATTGAAGCAGATAAAGTAATTGACAAAATACATCACCCATTAGTGATAAAAGTACAAGCAAACTAATAGAGGAGAATTTCCTCAGTTTGATAAAGCATACCTACCAAAAAACCCTACAGATTATATCATACTGAAGTGTAAGAACCTGGATGTATCTATGAGATCAGGAGCAAAACCAGAATGCCCTCTCTCCCTACTTCATATTCAATATATTACACAAGTCCCAGCTAATTTAATAATATAAGAAAAGGAAATAAAAAATATACAGATTGGTAAGAAAAAATGAAATCATTCATCTTCATAATTGACATGAATATGTGAAAAAAATAAAAACTCATGTTGATGGCATTTATTCTTGATAAGATGTGATAAAAAGACACCTTACCCCTGTGGTCTTCTGCCAAAATGCCCATAACCCCACTGTAATATTGTGAAAAACATCAGAAAATTCCAAATCGAGAAACATTCTGCAAAATAATTCAGAAGTACTTTTGCCAAGCTCTTGAAAAAATAAGAAAATTCTGATAAACTGTTACAGAAAAAAATAAAGAGACATGATGATGACTAAATGTAATGTGATATCCTGTATGGGATCCTGGAACAGAAAAGGACTTTAGATTAAAACTTAAGAAATATGAATAAAATATGGACTTTAGTTAATAATAATATATCAACATTGGTTCATTAATTGCAACAAATATACCATAGTAATGTAAATTTTTTTAAAAACTGAGAAACTGGGTGTAGGACACATTTGAACAATCTGTACTAGTTTCACAATTTTTCTGAAAATCTAACACAACTTCAAAATACCCTCAAGGAAAAAGTTAATAATAATTAAATATCCCCACCCAAACAACAAAAATTTAAAACATCCTTAAAGAAAAGAATTTTTAACCTAGAATTTCATACCCAGCCAAACTAAGCTTTATAAGTGAAGGAGAAATAAAATCCTTTACAGACAAGCAACTGCTAAGAGATTTTGTCACCACCAGACTTACTTTACAAGATTTTAATTGTTTTCAAATATATTAAGACTTGCTTTATGACTAAGCATGTGGTCAGTCTTACAGTATGTTTCATAAGCAGATGAGACAAAAGTTTTCTGTGGTCTTTGGGTGGTGTATCCTGTAGATGTCTATTAGGTTCTGTAGATGTCTGTTAGGTTCACGGCTATGTGTCCTGCAGATGGTCATCTCATATACCATCTTGGAAGAGTTCTCTGAATTTCTTGTATCTGCATGTCCACCTCTCTAGCATGAGTGGGGACATCTGAATAATACCCACAGAGATGTTTTCAAACTTGCTTACTTTTTCTTCTTCTCTCACAGGAATTCCAGCAAATCATAGTTTAATGACTTTACATACTCCCATATTTCTTTTAGTCTTTGCTTATTTTTAAATTCTTTTTTCTTTATTTTTGTCTGACTGGGTTTCAAAAGGCCAGTCTTTAAGTCCTGAAATTCTTTCTTCTGCTTGGTCTAGTATATTGATAATACTTCCACTGTATTTTGAAATTCCTGTAGTGAAAATTTCCATCCCAGAAATTCTGTTTGGTTCTTTCTTAATATAGCTATGTCACCTTTCATAACCTCAGTCATTTTTTCTGGCTTCTTTGTATTGAATTTCAATTTTCTCTTGGATGTCATTGAGTTTTCTTGCCATCCATATTCTGAGTTGTATACCTGACATTTCAGACATTTCAAACTGGTGAGGATCCATTGCTAGGGAGCTCATCTGATCCTTTGGAGCTGTCAAACAGTCTGGCTTTCTGTATTGCCAGATTTCTTACACTGATTCCTTCTCAATTGAGGGAATTGCCACTTTAAAAAAAAATTGTTATTGTTTAGGTGGGGATATTTAATTATTAATTGTTTTTCCTTGCTGGTATGACTGTGATCAATGTTGTATATAATTGTTTGGCTTCATTTCTGGGTGCTTTTAGATGACCAAGGTCTGTGTGGATTCCTTGGTTGCAGACAGGATCATGCAGTGCCATGTAATGACATATTGTTTTTGGTGGTGCAATTCAGGATACCGTCCAGTAAATGGCACCTAGGCATAAAAGCCAGCAGGAAGGCTGCTTCACAGTAGATGCACACTCCCAGATAAGAGTGGCAGGAAGAGATTATGACAGAGTGTGCTGAAGCCTCAGGGCAATGAGCAAGGTAGAGGGTGCACCAGCTCCTTCTTTTGAGCTAGGAGGAGCGTAATTTGCTTCCTTCCCTATGACACTCCTGACACAGAGTTCATGAGTTTCTGTTCATAAAGCTTTTGTCCTTCGGTTCCTGGCCATAGTATGGGTGTGGGCCAAGAATCTACCTCTTTCTCTGCTACCACTAGGATAAGGGTTGGGGCAGAGTTCTTTCCCTAGTCCAAGATGGGCAACTCCATGGACTGTCTTCTGTTACCATGGTGCTGCTGCTCTGTGTAGAAAAGAGCAGTTGGACTCTGCTTTTCATAAAAGCCCAAGCAGGTGCAGGCTCTTTTTCAGCAGGGGTGGAACCCCTGGAAGAGTGTGAGACGAGCTTTTTTTTTTTTTTTTTTTTTTTTTTTTTTTAATGTGAACTCACATTTAGTGGGGGTGGAGCCTAACAAAAGCAATGGGGAAAGGATTCCCTATTTAATAAATGGTGTTGGGAAAACTGGCTAGCCATATGCAAAAAGCTCAAACTGGATCCTTCCTTACACCTTGTACAAAAATTAACTCCAGATGGATTAAAGATTTAAACATAAGACTTAACACCATAAAAACCCTAGAAGAAAACCTAGGCAATACCATTCAGAACACAGGCATAAGCAAAGACTTCATGACTAAAACACCAAAAGCAATGGCAACAAAAGACAAAATAGACAAATGGGATCTAATTAAACTAAAGAGCTTCTGCACAGCAAAAGAAA
>PVKP010036934.1:0-22415 GCA_004027715.1 Plecturocebus donacophilus | reverse complement strand
GTCCACCATTACAGAGACGGTCCACCATTACAGAGACGGTCCACCATTACAGAGACGGTCCACCATTACAGAGACAGTCCACCATTACAGAGACAGTCCATTACAGAGACAGTCTACCATTACAGAGACAGTCCACCATTACAGAGACAGTCCACCATTACAGAGGCGAGTAGCCATTGCTGAGGCAGTTCTAACGATATGCCTATAAAAGGGACGGCCAAGAAGTTCACATGGCAGCAGTCGGAGTCCATAGCAGCTCAGCAACGCCTCTGCTGGCAGACTGTGACTAGGCTGCCTCCTCACTTTCAGGTATGGCAGGACATACGTGAAAAAAGGCAACAGCAGGACAGAAACTTATAAACAACGTGCTAGCTTCCCAGGACAAAGCACCTAAAAAAAAAAAAGGTGGTTATGAGTTCTGCTGCAGCAGATTTCAACATACCTGCTCAGCAGCTCTGAACAGAACAGAGCTCACAGCTCAGCACTTGAGCTCCTATAAAGGATAGACTGTCTCCTCAAACAGCTCCCCGACCCCCCTATATCCAAAGAGTCACCTCATAAAGGAGAAATCAGACTGACATCTGGCAGGTATCCTTCTGGGACAAAGATAGCAGAAGAAGAAACTGGCAGCAACCCTTACTGTTCTGCAGCTGCTGCAGGTGATCCCTAGGCAAGCAGGGTCTGGAGTGGACCTCCAGCAGTCCTACATCAGAGGGGCCTGACTGTTAGAAGGAAAACTAAGAAATAGAAAGAAATAACTTCATTATCAACAAGCAGGACATCCACTCAGAGACCCCATCTGAAAGTCACCAACTACAAAGACCACAGGTAGATAAATCCACAAAGATGGGAAGAAATCAGTGCAAAAAGGATGAAAACACCCAAAACCAGAACACCTCTCCTCCTCCAAGGGATCACAACTCCTCACTAGCAAGGGAACAAGGCTGGATGGAGAATGAGTCTGATGAATTGACAGAAACAGGCTTCAGAAGGTGGGTAATAAGAAACTTCTCTGAGCTAAAAGAACATGTTTTAACCCAATGCAAAGAAACTAAGAACCTTGAAAAAAGGTTTGATGAAATGCTAATGAGAATAAACAGCTTAGAGAGGAATATAAATGAATTGATGGAGGTGAAAAACACAACACAAGAACTTCATGAAACATACACAAGTTTCAATAGCTGAATTGACCAAGCAGAAGAAAGGATATCAGAGGTCGAAGATCAAATCAATGAAATAAAATGAGAAGGCAAGATTAGAGAAAAAAGAGTAAAAAGAAATGAACAAAGCCTCCAAGAAATATGGGATTATGTGAAAATACCTAATCTATGTTTGATAGGTGTACCTGAATGTGATGAAGAGAATGAATCTGAGCTAGAAAACACTCTTCAGGATATTATCCAGGAGAACTTCCCCAACCTAGCAAGGCAGGCCAATATTCAAGTCCAGGAAATACAGAGAACACCATAAAGATATTCCTCAAGAAGAGCAATCCCAAGGTACATAATCATCAGATTCACCATGTTTGAAATGAAGGAGAAAATACTAAAGGCAGCCAGAGAGAAAGGTTGGGTTACCCACAAAGGGAAGCCCATCAAACTCAGCAGATCTCTCAGCAGAAACCCTACAAGCCAGAAGAGAGTGGGGACCAATATTCAACATCCTTAAAGAAAAGAACTTTCAACCTAGAATTTCATAACCAGCCAAACTAAGTTTCATATGCGAAGGAGAAATAAAATCCTTTATGAACAAGCAATTACTCAGAGATTTCATCACCACCAGGCCTGCTTTAAAAGAGCTCCTGAAAGAAGCATGAAACACAGAAAGGAACAACCAGTACTAGCTACTACAAAAACATACCAAATGGTAAAGAGCATCAGCACAATGAAGGAACTGCATCAACTAACAGGAAAGACAACCAGCTAGCATCAAAATGGCAGGATCAATTTCACACATAACAATTTTATCCCTAACATAAATGGGCTAAATGCCCCAATCAAAAGACTGGCAAATTGGAAAAAAAGCCATCAGTATGCTATATCCAGGAAACACACCTCACATGCAAGAATACACACAGGCTCAAAATAAAGGGATGGAGGAAGATTTACCAAGCAAATGGAAAGCAAAAAAAAAAAAAGAAAAAAAGCAGGAGTTGCAATCCTAGTCTCTGATAAAATAGACTTTAAACGAACAAAGATCAAGAGACAAAGAAGGACATTACATAATGGTAAGAGGATCAATGCAACAAGAAGAGCTAATGATCCTAAATATATACACACCCAATACAGGAGCACCCAGATACATAAAGCAAGTTCTTAATGACTTACAAAGAGACTTACACTGCCACACAATAATAATGGGAGGCTTTAACACTCCACTGTCAATATTAGACAGATCAATGAGACAGAAAATTAACAAGGATATCCAGGACTTGAACTCAGACTTGGACCAAGCAAACCTAATAGACATTTACAGAACTCTCCATCCCAAATCCACAGAATATACATTATTCTCAGCACCACATCACACCTACTCTAAAGTTGACCACATAATTGGAAGTAAATCACTCCTCAGCAAATGCAAAAGAAAGGAAATCATAACAGTCTCTCAGACTATAGTGCAATCAAGTTAGAACTCAGAATTCAGAAACTAACTCAGAACAGCATGGCTTCATGGAAACTGAACAACTGGCTCTTGAATGTTGACTGGATAAACAATGAAATGAAGGCAGAAATAAAGATGTTCTTCAAAACCAATAGGAACGAAGACGCAACGTATCAGAATCTCTGGGACACATTTAAAGCAGTGTCTAGGAAGAAATTTATAGCAATAAATGCCCACATGAGAAGCAAGGAAAGATCTAAAATCGATACCCTATCATCAAAATTGAAAGAGTTAGAGAAGCAAGATCAAAAAAACTCAAAACATAGCAGAAGACAAGAAATAGCTAAGATCAGAGCAGAACTGAAGGAGATAGAGACACAAAAAACCCTTCAAAGAAAAATCAATATATCCAGGAGCCGGTTTTTTAAAAAGATCAACAAAATAGACCACTAGTCAGATTAATAAAAAAGAAAAGAGAAGAATCAAATAGACGCAATAAAAAATGATAAAGGGGATATCACCACAGTTTCCACAGAAATACAAACTACCATCAGAGATTACTGCAAACAACTCTATGCACATAAACCAGTAAACCTGGAAGAAATGGATACATTCCTGGACACCTGCATCCTCCCAAGCCTAAACCAGGAAGAAGTTGAAACTCTGAATAGACTAATAACAAGGGCTGAAGTTGAGGAAGCAATTAATCGCCTACCCACCAAAAAAAGCCTAGGTCCAGATGGGTTCACAGACAAATTCTACCAGACATACAAAGAGAAGCTGGTACCACTCCTTCTGAAACTATTCAAAACAATACAAAAAGAGGTAAACCTTCTCAAATAGTTTTATGAGACCAACATCATCCTGATACCAAAACCCAGCAGAGACACGACAAGAAAAGAAAACTTCAGGCCAATATCCATGATCAACATAGATGCAAAAATCTTCAATAAAATACTGGCAAAGTGATTGCAACAGCACATCAAAAAGCTTAACTATCATGATCAAGTAGGCTTCATCCCAGGGATGCAAGTCTGGTTCAACATATGCAAGTTGATAAACATAATTCACCACATAAACAGAACCAAAGACAAAAACCACATGATTATCTCAATAGATGCAGAGAAGGCCTTCAACAAAATTCAACAGCCCTTTATGCTAAAAACTCTCAATAAACTAGGTCTTGATGTATCTCAAAATATTAAAAGCTATTTATCACAAACCCATAGCCAATATCATACCGAATGGGCAAAAACTGGAAGCATTTCCTTTGAAATCTGGCACTAGACAAAGATGCCCTCTCTTATCACTCCTATTCAATATAGTATTGGAAGTTCTAGCCAGAGCAATCAGGCAAGAAAAAGAAATAAAGCATATTCAGTTAGAAAAGGAGGAAGTCAAATTGTCTCTATTTGCAGACGACATGATTGTATATTTATAAGACCCCATCATCTCAGCCCAAAATCTCCTGAAACTGATAAGCAACTTCGGCAAAGTCTCAGGATACAAAATCAAGGTGCAAAAATCACAAGCATTCGTATACACCAATAACAGACTTAAAGAGAGCCAAATCAAGAATGAACTGCCATTCACAATTGCTACAAAGAGAATAAAATATCTAGGAATACAACTAACAAAGAATGTAAAGGACCTCTTCAAGGAGAACTACAAACTACTACACAATGAAATAAAAGAGGACACAAACAGATGGAGAAACCTTCCATGCTCATGGTTAGGAAGAATCAATATTGTGAAAATGGCCATACTGCCCAGAGTAATTTATAGATTCAATGCTAACCTCATCAAGTTACCAATGACCTTCTTCACAGATCTGGAAAAAAAAAAACCTTAAACGTCATACGGAACCAAAAGAGAGCCCGCACAGCCAAGTCAATTCTAAGCAAAAAGAACAAAGCTGGAGGCATCACACTACTGGACTTCAAACTATACTACAAGGGTATAGTAATCAAAACAGCATGGTACTGGTACCAAAACAGAGATACAGACCAATGGTAACAGAACAGAGGCCTCGGAGGCAATGCCACACATCTACAACCATCTGATCTTTGACAAACAGGACAAAAACAAGCAATGGGGAAACGAGTCCCTGTTTATAAATGGTGTTGAGACAACTGGCTAGCCATGTGCAGAAAGCAGAAACTGGATCTCTTCCTGACACCTTACACTAAAACTAACTCCAGATGGATTAAAGACTTAAACATAAGACCTAACACCATAAAAACCCTAGAAGAAAATCTAGGCAAAACCATTCAGAACATAAGCATAGGCAAGGACTTCATGACTAAAACACCAAAAGCATTGGCAACAAAAGTTAAAATAAACAAATGGGATCTAATTAAACTCCACAGCTTCTGCACAGCAAAAGAAACAATCATTAGAGTGAACTGGCAACCAACAGAATGGGAAAAATTTTTGCAACCTACCCATCTGACAAAGCGCTAATATCCAGAATCTACAAAGAACTAAAAGATTTACAAGAAAAAAACAAACCCATTCAAAAGTAGGCAAAGGATATGAACAGACACTTTACAAAAGAAGACATACATGAGGCCAACAAACATACGAAAAAATGCTCATCATCACTGGTCATTAGAGAAATGCAAATCAAAACTACATTGAGATACCACCTCATGCCAGTTAGAATGGCGATCATTAAAAAATATGGAGACAATAGATGCTGAAAAGGACATGAAGAAATAGGAACACTTTTACACTGTTAGTAGGAGTGTAAGTTAGTTCATCCATTGTGGAAGACAGTGTGGGGATTCCTCAAGGACCTAGAAATAGAAATTGCATTTGATCCAGCAGTCCCATTACTGGGTATATATCCAAAGGATTATAAATCGTTTTATTATAAAGACACATGCACAGGAATGTTTGTTGCAGCACAGTTTACAACAGCAAAGACTTGGAACCAACCCAAATGCCCATCAATAATAAACTGGACAAGGAAAATGTGGCACATATACACCATGGAATACTATGCAGCCATAAAAAACGATGAGTTTGTGTCCTTTGTAGGGACATGGATGAACCTGGAAACCATCATTCTCAGCAAACTGACACAAGAACAGAAAATCAAACACCGCATGTTCTCACTCATAGGCAGGTGTTGAACAATGAGAACACATGGACACAGGGAGGGGAGCATCACACACTGGGGTCTGTGAAGGGGGAACCAGGGGAGGGACAGTGGGGGGTAGGGAGCTGAGGGATAACATGGGGAGAAATGACAGATATAGGTGATGGGGAGGAAGGCAGCAAACCACATTGCCATGTATATACCTATGCAACAATCTTGCTCGTTCTTCACATTTACCCCAAAACCTAAAACGCAATAAAATATATGTATGAAAAAAATAAAAAATTTATACACATATATAAAATTATAATCAGCTTTTTATATGATGTATCATATCTTTACAGCTATATTTGTATCTTGCCATTTTTATTGGTTGCATTTTAATGCACTGCATGACCTACAATATTTGATCAATTCTGTATAATTGATTAGATTTTGTTTAATTTCTAAAATTCAGATTTTAACAGTATCATGTTTATACAAGAAATTCATGCCTTTTAAGGGCACAGCTTCAGAAGTTGTGACAGACATACACAGTCTTAATTAATACACAATTGAGAATATTTGTGTTACCACTAAACGTTGCCTAGTTCTCCTTTATAATCATTCTCTTCACCTCACCCTCAGCCCCTGGCAACCACTGCTTTTTCCATATTTTTTTTTGACTCATACAGTACATGTGTCTAGCTTATTTCACTTAGGTTAGTGCTCTCTAGAGTCATACATGTTCTTGCACATATTGCCCATTCCTTTTCATTGGTGAGTAGTATTCTATTGTATACATAAATAAAATTGATGCATTTGTCAAAAAAAAAAAAGTTAGACCATATTGAGTATGATAGTTATTCTGAGAAGAAACTCATCACATTGATTCTAAGAGAGATATAAATCATATAAATAAAACATTTTATAAATTTAGAAAGATAAATTAGCAATGGTATATCTTCCTTAGCAAGAAATTTTAAAAGGCACAAATAGGAGGCATGCTTAAGGAGGCTGGTATTTTAAAAACAGGCTTCTGTTCTAGGATTTACCATGGTCAGCAATACAATCTCATAGTGCCTGATTGAATAGGTCTGTTTGATAAAAGCATCCAAATGATTTCTGTGGAACTCACCAAAAACTTCCGTATTTCAGACATCATTCTGCTGAATTTATAGTATGGCTTAGTAAAAAATTCTTATGTCTCATCACACATAAGCAAAGTAAGGGAAGGAGAAAAGTATATGTAGGGAGAGGCTTCCAGTCATACCCTTATCAACTATTTCCTAGATCAAACTGGTGAAACCAGAAAGACATTCTCCATGAAAGATAAACAATATAATGGCCACAATCAAAGATGAGGTTTGGTTTAAAATGTTATTAAACCAAATAACTCATAAATGTCTATATTAATGGGAGACAAGGGAAGAAAGCTGGCATCCAAGTAGATTATGAGAAAGAGAGATGTTCCAGTCACAAAGTGGGAAGAAAGGGAGGGAGGAAATTAAACTGACAACGTTTTTCTTCAGATTCCATTTGACAGCCTAAATTTCTAAAGCAGTATACATTTCTTCTAGGCCTGTGACCTCATTTTGAGGCTTTCCAGGGGCATCTTGTTAATATAAGCACTTTATAATTTTCAAACTATCTCAATTCCCAGGTAAGCAGAAATATTTTCATTAGCAGAGGATCGAATAAAAGGGGACCGTACTTTAGCTATCTAATCACATGATCAGAGATCTCTGCTCCTGATGGGGTGCCTATAACAGAAGGAAGAATTCAATCCTAAGAATTCCCAGGTCAAATCCATTTTTTAAATGTTCAGTGTCCTAATATTAGTGTACAAGTGGAAAAATTATACTTTACTTCTCCAAAGAATAGCTGGAAACATGGAAATGCTGAAACAAGAGCCTTGAGCTTTGCTCAAATTTTTCCTCAGTTTTGTCCAAAGGGATGAGAAGTATTTAAAGTATTCCAAAACTGTAGCTTAGCTTAACAGAATTAAAAGTAACCACAAGTAATCAGAAATAATTTGAATCATATCACAAAAATCCCTGTGCCAAATACCACCTGCCAATACCCACTGAAGCATCTGAAATGTCTTTAATTGGGGTCATTATTCAAGGTCAAGGCATTTTTAGTAGACTCATTTTTAAATAAATACATTATCTGGAAAGGATAAGAATGTATACCCTAGTTTGCATTCTATTATAATAATGTGTTCCATACCGAATTCATTTCACAAGTTTATTTCTGAAAGGTTTCTTCAAGCTTTTAATATGCAAATGAACATTGCTATAGGGATAGTGTGCAGGATTTCATAAACATTTTGTCAAGGAACATGACCCCTACTACCACCACCAAGTTAAATCTAGAGGAACACTTCATTACATCCATTAAAATCCCAGGATAGATTGGGAAATGATGCGTCATCAGACACTCTTATCTAATAGAAAACAAAGTCCTAGGATTACTGGGACCCAACCGGTAGCAGACCCAACAGGGGTACAAGTGTGACATTTTGAGAAGCCAGGCAGGAGCCAGAGGATAGGAGAATGAGGACTAGGGAAGTGGGAAGTGTGGGAAAGGTCTGGGCACATGGAAAGGAGGCCAAAGAGAATAAGAAAACCCAAAGTCTTTAACTGAGTTTACTGCACAATTTTGCATAGGCAGGTGCCATTCAGCTAGGAGGCAAAGCTCACCATGAGCAAATAACTTTGAGTGAGGGGCTTTATAAGTTCAGGGCTCTTAATCAATGAAGCAAAACCTCCAGTCTGACCACAGTGGCTGTATCTGGAACACAAGTAATATAAAAGGTTATATATTCTTTATCTCATAGCTTGTTTACAGGATATTAAGTCTGTCTTTGTTAGATAAGGGATTGAGCAAGAGTGTCCTTGGACTGTTTTCAGAAAGACCAGAGTCAGGCCCCCTTCCCGCAGTCTGTCATGCCCCTACAAGTGCTGCTACTCTGTCTCTTCAAATGTCCAGTGTCCTGTGTCCTGGTATTTTCCATGACTTCTAAAGCTGTTAAAATATCTTATGAAAATAACTGCTGAAAATATCTTATAAAATAATAAGCTATATTCTGACTTAAAATTCTGCTAAGGATTAACATTTCACCACTCTCAGGGCAAGTTGTACATTCATGATTTATATGTATGTTCAGAAATAGATGTTTCTTCCTCAGGCTCCATGATAAGGGGGTGATTTCCCTCCTGAGGCAGACAGTAAGGATTCCTTCTCAGTTTGTATCATTGTTTTTAGGGGTAAAATATTCCATTCTTCTCTTTCTGTAATTGTTTAATCTTTCTGACAATTTAGCAAAATTTTATTTTCCTTTTCGTCATCATCCAGTTGATAGTCTATGCCTATTACTGTATTCATTCTTTGGGGCTCTAGTAAGCTAAAATTTAAATTACTGCTTCCGAAAACAGCATTTTTCCACTATAGTAAGAAATCACCTTTCTAAAACAAGTTTTCCATGAAGTATTTGATTTTTACAGTAAGAAAACAGCCCAATGAGCTGTGAAAGAACTCTTTCTTGGGAGAAAAAAGTAAAAGATTACCAGAGTGATTTTAAACAGAGTCGCTTCCATGTGTTTACTTAAATAATGTAACAAATAACAGATAATATCAAGTAATATTTTTCAGTCAAGAAAGCTAAAAAGAATAAAGAATCTAAACTTTTCATGTTGGAAGTACAATGCAGAATTCAAAACTGACAACAAAAGCCTCAGTTTCTTAGCCTGAAGTGAGATCCTTGTAATGTAAAATAAGAAGTAAACAAATAAAAATAAGAATAAAAAGTCATCATCTTCCCCAGTGTGATCATCAGGACAGTTGTGGTGCTTTAGATGAGGTTACATATCTATCTCTGCCACTGACCAGCTATGTAAGTGTAAGTTAATTAAACAAGAAAGTTTAGCCTCAGCTTCCTTGTAAGAAAAATGGGAACACGAATACTTCCTTCAAAGATTTCTTAGGAGAATGAAATGAAATCTGATGTATAAAAAGCTCTTTGAATGCTGTAAAGCACCACTCAAATGCTAGTGATAGTGAGGGTTGTTTCCAATACATAAAGCTCATATATCCATCAAGCCCCTTTGACTTCAGAAATCTTACTAAACTTTGTCTGCAACCCATTTCCAAGTCAAAAGCCCTCTCCATGCTTAACCCACATTTCCAACCTTCCTTCTTCAAAACTGTCTCTGCTTTGTCATTTATCAGCTGTACAGAATTTTCAGACTTTCTCCAGTTCCCTCAGGGAATTCAATCACAGTCAGAATATCATGAAATGAGTAACTATACTGAAGATTGCAGGATAACACTAGAGATGTAACTCATCATGTGCTCACTGGCTTCTGCCATCTCCCCAGCTGGGCCCCTGACATGTGAACCTCCCTGCTGAGAGCAGCCCCAAGGCAAGTGGAGCCCATTCTCCCATTACAAATGCTTTTTCAGTGTGCAGTGGTCTCAGGTGCCAGGAAATAGAACTATCACCAGCTCATCCTATACATAAAATGATTAGACAACTGACGATGGGACATGATTGAAGATTTAATAGCAAAATTATCCTGTGATCATACCCACTTTTGCAAATTACTAAAAAATGTGCTCCTTTTAATTTCTGTGCTCAGAAAAAATGGAGTAATCCTGCAGCACAGATCGGAAAGGCAAGAGAGGGGCACAGTACACCCAAGAGGGTAGGTGTCAGACCTACCCTCTCCTGTGAAAGCGGGAAAGGGCAGGAGAGGGCAGTTCCTTGTGGTTATGTCCTTGGCTGTCTTCACCAGACACTATAAGTAACAGCATCCTTACATTCCATCACAAAGACAAAGTTGACTTAGCAACTACCCAGCATCAGAGATCTGGAACCTCTGGGCAACTTCAGTGGATTTGGTTGAACAAGAAATATTTATGAAATAAATTTTCACAGATAACAAAACATGCAGAAAACTGGCCATACTTTTTAAAAATATAGTGAAATGTATTTGACTCTCCTGGACCTCAAAAGTGCTACATTAAAATGTATCTATGCTTAATAAAAGAAGATCAGAGGCCTTACAAAATTTGAAAAAAGAAAAATTTGCATACAAAAAAATATATTTGTTCTCCATACCTTCCTAAAACTGTCTTTCCTTTTTTCTTCTAATAAGGAGTTTTTTAAAGTCACTTATTTCCCATCATTTTTTACTCACAGACATTATTCAAAAGACCATAACTATAATAATAATTTTATTTATGTTAACCCTTCTCCATTAAAATTCTTTTTTGGTCTTCTCAGCAACCATGTGTAGTTGGCAAATATTACTATTATGGTTATTTCAATTTTATAATGAGGAAACTGAATCCCAAAGCAGGCAGTAGAACCTAAGACTACACAACTAATAAATGGAAGTTCCGGGATTCAAACAGGTCTGCTGACTCCTTTGCCCATGATCCCATGCTTCAGTGAAACAAATTTGAAGAATTATATACAGCAAACCAATGCAAAAACAAAATCTTAAATATGCATGTCTGTAAACAACATTGTGGAGCTAGAGCAAGTCTTCATGTATCTAAAACATGTTTCTCATGAGCATTTTAGTTTCAAAAGAACACTGTGATAGGAAGCATATCTCAATGGATCACAAAAAAATATTCTAACCGTTGATATTCCCAACTTTTAGATTTTTTGAAGAATTATCTTTACAGCTCACATTCATGCCTGTGGCTTTTCTCTTTCAATATGCCTTCAGATATGGAGAGTGGAAGCAATGTGGATTTTGTTGTTGTTAGGTAACAGCCAACACACCCGCACATTGGTACAAGCAAACAATTTTTTATTCAGAGACATAGGGAGCCCCCAAAATCTTTGGAAAGACTAAAGATAGGCAAATGCCTAGCTGAGCTTCTAGGGAGAACTCCAAGAGCCACTTCTCAGAACCAGTCTGCCAAGTAGACTGCTGACACAGCCATCCTCAAGTCAGGGTGCTGCTCTCACCATGGCCAGTCACAGAGCCCTCGTCTCTGCTTCAGTGTCCGCCACAAGATGAAAAGTCGACACCATGCCTATTTCCCACGTGACAGTTCAGAATGAAGTTCTTACACGTGCAGCTGATGAGTAGACTCTAAATTACTTATTCTTTCCCAGAAACAGAGGAAGTTTTCCTTGTTGGTTCCCTCACTGGGAAAGTTAAGACTTACACTATGTAGAATTACTACAATATTTTAAAATTATTTTATGTAACCAGATATGGCAAAAGTTCATTACAGTAATTGTTTAAATGAGAATAGAAACTACCATATGGTGTTGTTATATGACTTAAGTGAAATAAAATTTATTAACAGCTAAATACAACTGCTACAAAGGAAGTGATTGTTAAGTAGAACCTTTCCTACTGTTCTGGAATTAGCAGCTGGGTCTCAAAACTTAGGACACGGGATTATCTAATACGTCACATACTAAATAAGGTGCAAAGAACTTGGAAAACAGATGGCCCCTCCAAGATTTAGTAAGAGGTAACTGTTGCTCACAAACAGCCCTCAGAATACTCTCCCATATTTTAAACAGGAGACTAGAGATGGGGAAAGGGAGGTGGGAGATGAAGATCCTCAGAATCCCATGTGACTGATATTGAGTCTGGTTGGGGCACTGAAGCTCCACCTCACTGAAGGAAGAAGGAAGGTGAATGTTCACCCACAAAGTCCATTGGAGGGTCCTCTAAAGGATCACTTGTAGGAATTGAAGATATCTGCAAGAAAGTGAGACTTGGCACCTCATTCCCCAGTGTGACGTGCTACTCTGCCCCCAGACCCTATCTGAGAATTGAACACAGATGGAAAGGAAGTGATGAGATGCAAGTGAAGCCATGTAGTGACACAAGACGTGTGAGTTTCTCACAGGTCAAGAAAATGCTGTGGTAGGTAGCAGGGCTTGAGCTATGGCACTAGCTTCCTAATCAAGAGGGCTGTCTGTTGCTTCAGAAAGCAGCAGGAGCTTGTGACCATGTGATGTTCTGATGGTGAAGAAGCTGGAATCCAAAAAAAGAGTTTAGAAGAGCTAAAGCTGGAGACAGATCTTCCATGAAAGGAACTATGAATCAGGAGTCTTCCACAGGGCCACTAAGGAGCTTATGGGTGTGTCCAAACATCCATTTCTGCCTACCCCTTCTCTTCTCTTCTCCCTCTTCCCTAGCCCAGCACACCAAAGGAAGCCAAAAAAAAAAAAAAAAAAAAAAGGATGGGGGGAAATGGAATCTAATAGCAAGTTCCCTCTCCCTCCCCTCATGCCCCCTCTGGGCATTGATAACCCCTGAGTTAGGAGACAAGGCAGATATGATTAGAGTTTTATATTAGACTGACCTGGACTTAACTATTGGAATTGGCTTGAAAGCAGATTCAACAGAATGAGGTCAAAAGCCCTGGCTGAAAAGAAGTAAGACCCTTGCATGTTTGTATCCCATGAGGATAAATTTTCAACAAACCAGTGGTGATGGCATTTTCTTATTATTTCTATTCACTCGCTATCTCTCTACCAGAATCTGGTTAACCTTTTGAAAGACAAGATAACTAAAACTAAATGACCTCAGCCAGTGTCATGGGAGTGTCTCCCCATCCTTTGAACTTTTCTTCACCCAACATTGGCCTGAACCTTTACACCAATGGCCAAGGTAAATGGGGAAAAGCCTATGTGTTCTCTTCTTTGGGACTTTTCTCTAGACTTGTCAATGACTAACACATATCTTAACAGGAGCAGCATCCAGGGGCGCGCATCTTCACACTCTACTAGAGTATGATCTGCTTCCCCAGGACCCCTGAATTACAATGATGGAATGCTGTAGAGCAGCTTCCAGAACTTGAATGGGCAGGTAACTCACCCAGGAATCTTGTTCAAGTGCAAATTCTGATTTAGTGGGTCTAGGAAGATACCTGAGATTCTGCGCTTCTAGACCTCACTTTGTATAGCAAGGCTCTAGAGCAGAGAACATCCTACCTTATTAAATGAGAGAACCAAAATAAAAAAGCAAAGCTTTCCAGGAAAAGACTTCACCAAGAGCAAGCAGAAATTACATTTATCTCACTATTACAGCATTTTTCAGATTATACTCTGTATGCTTTAGTGCTAGATTTTCCATGTTCAAATCGGGTTTCTTTTTATGTTAACATTTATCACCTGATAGTAGCCATATGTTTTCTTCTAGTGTTGAAGATTTTTTTAGGATATTTATAATGTTTTACCTCAGAAAACAAACTGTAGTCAACATATAAAAAATTGCTTGTATCAGGAGGAATCAACCTATAAATTCACTCAAAAGGAGACAGAAAACTCAAACCACAGAATTCCTAATGATTTAATTATGTTCAATTCCATGTATGTGCTAAATTTCAACTTGTCCTTCCTCTTATAGAGAATTAATCTTTTTCATTCTCTTTGGCATGTTCCTTTTGTGTCATTGTTTATATGTAAGAGTTCAAGTTCAGATTTTTTAGGACAATTATAGATTCAAGTATTCTGATTGGTAGGCAAACTATTTGGTTCTCAGTCTTGCTTTTCATGGGAGTGTGGCCCAGTGATCTGGTTTAATGAACCCTCTAGTTGCTGCCGAGGCACACAGAAGTTTGACAACTCTGGCTATAAAACTATGGCTTTCAAACCAGGGTCTCAAGCCCGTCCCTACCATGCCCAAGTCTGACTGGATTGTTTCAGAAGTGGGCCTGTCCATCAATATTTTTTCAAAACTCCCCAGGTGAACCTAGTGTTCTCATGTACAAACAAACAGAATCTACTGCTCAAAGGAGTGCTCTTCAGTACAGGGTCACATAGCTAGCAGGTAGCAGAGCTGGGATCTGAATCCACATGCTTTGATTCTAGAACCCAAACTTTCAGCACTATGCTGACATCTTAGTTTTCCATTCCTCTGCTCTGGATCCACAGAATTATATATATAATGACTCTAACTTTACTGTTATGACTAGCCATCATTTCTCTAAAATTGCTTCTATAATATTGCTCATCATTGTGCCCTTCATCCTGAGGTCTCTCTCTCAACCCCATTTCTTAGGTCACATATCTATTGAAGCCATGTCCCTCACCCATTCCTAACCCCAGCCCTCCCACAATGCTCTTTTGCTATCTCCCCAACACCATCGTGATACAATCACTTGGAGATAAAACTGTGCCATTGTTAATATTTCAAAGTCCAGACTGCTAAAGCTGAAAGGATTTCTGAGATCAGCAAGTCCAGACCCTTTCTACTGCTAATAAGTATAATTACCCTAGATTTTCCAGATGCAACCTATTATATACATTTCACGAAAGGGATACTGGGTGTAGCACAAAGCAAGGACTCTGACATGCAAAATGCACAAAGAAGTGTTTGCTAGTTAGAAGAAAGAATCTTAAAATTTCCAAAGTCGTCTGTGTAAATCTCTATCTTCCTTTTCCTGTAGTGCTCTGACTCATATGTTCTGAAATTCAAATTCAGGGCTCAGGTGGAGAAAAACCAGACATTCAGTGTTTTCTACAGGGTAAGAACTAGGCAGAAAGGGGCTGGGAGGGAATTAGTCTGTTTAATGGTCTGTTCTTTTTCTCAAAGAACTAGACCATACTTGTGCTTCACATTGAACATACAGATGGAAAAAATTTCATTAGTAAGACTGGGTAACTTGAAAATGGAAAGTATTATCATCAATTACTAGCCATTTTTTAGGGCCTAGATATGAATGGGGTATGTTCTCCTAAAATTACTTGACACATTTCAGATTAAATCTAAGTATTTAATTAAAATGAAGATAAAAGCCTAGTTACAAACTAGTAAGCCAGAGTGCCAGTGCTGCCCTGATATTAACAATTCTCTGCCTCAGATTCCTCATTTGTAAAACAGGAATAAGGCACTTCTCCTATGAACTTTATTACATTGGCCCAAGGATAACATAATCTACCCTCCATGCGTGAAAGAAATCTGAAAAAAAAAAAAAAAAAAAAAGAAATCTTATCTCACTCTTATTTTCCTATAGCCAATAGAATAAAAAAAAAAAAGAAATCTTTTCCCAGTAACTGATAGGTTTAGTTTTTCCTATGGGCAAAAGTGGCAGCTACTCTGGGTCATTGCTTTGTAAGGAGAACCATGGCATAAGGCCCTTAAAATATTTAAAAAGTATCTTAAGAACAAAAACAAAAAGACAGCTATAGCAGCTGTCAAATTCTGTCAGCTACTGACATATTCAGATGATCAAATCCCACACAGGCAAACAGCTTGAAAAGAATGCAGGCAACATTTACTAGCACAAAAACCTCTTTAAAGCCATTGCTCACACTATGCATCACAGACAGTTCAGATCACTGATCCTTTTTTAACATGAAGTTAGATAAAAACCTGACCCAAAGAAAAATGACCCAAATCACCCTACAAGTCTCACTACAGTAAGGGTTGAAATAGGCATGTTTAGCTTTTTTTGACAACATATTCACTATAGGAAAACTTGTAAGAAAACTCAGAAGTATTGGTATTTTAAAACTTCATTAGTACATGCCATCTCTGTTTTAACTTGAGATTGAGGTGGGAACATAAAGAGGATTGAAGTATAGAAAATATATCCATAGTCCTAGGAATAATCTTAATACTATAATTGATAACGAAGATACTTCCCATATTGCCAAACCAGGGCTGTGTGGCTTTTGTATATTGCTACAAGAAAGCATTGATTTAGAATTAAAAATACACAACGCATAAAAGTCGTACTTGGCGAAAAATAATCCAATGCTAAAAATAACGAGCAATATTTGAAAGGTGTTACATGACTTTTTATGTGTAGAATCACTGCTGGCTTTTATAAGAACACCTTGCTTGTGCTTTCCTTTGAACCACATTTGTTTCATCGTCTCAGTTTAGATATTCTATAGTAACATAAAAGTTCAAAATGTAATTGGCTTTCTTCAGTGTCCTATACACAGAATCATAGAATATTAAGAGCTAGAGGACACTTCTGGAATGACTAATTCTGGACATCTATGCACCCTTCCTTCTTACTAAGCTCACGATGGTCATCAACAGATCACCATGATCCCCTTGTATGATTAACAGAGACATCACTTAAGAGTTCCTCTTCTCAATACTAGTTAGTTAAATGTACCAGTCAGGGTACTAGCAGGAAACAGATGACATGGCCAAAGTAAAAGACTTTGAAAAGGGTTTCATTTAAAAACTATTTATCAAGGATGACTCAGCTTGTAAGGTTCGGAAGGACTGACAAGGTAAAGGAAAGGAGACAGCAGGGTGAGTCACATAAAGATGGTCTACCTCAGAGTAGTTATAACTCTTGATTTAGAGTCAGCCCAGGTGACCCCACAGGAGGAGATCTGGGGTAATAATACTCTAAGCTCACCATTATCTCTCCCTCAGGGCTCCCACTGGAACTCAGCATTTAACAAACTTAACAGGAAACCAGAGGCTAAGAACCCTCAGATGTAGTCCACAAAGGTGTCTACCTGGGACAGAGAGTGGGTTAAGGAAGGATGGAGGGGGGACAAAGAGGGGCAAAGTGAGGTTATTTAGCACTTTAGGCTATTTGCCCTACAGTACACAGCTAGTAAGTAGCAGAAGTAGGACAGAAACAAGGTTTATTCCTCATTCTTATTACCCAGCCTTTTATTTGCATGCCATTGTTGGGGAGGGGGTGTTCACATATGCTCCTGCACAGTCATGAGTATACATGTGCTCACCTTAACAGGGAGTTGAATTTGCCCAGGATTCATCTACCACTCTAGGACTAACTAAAATGCCGTAGGTGCTCCTTTAGTTCTGTGACCAGCCCAGGCACTGTCCAGATCAAGCAGTCCATAAGCTGTGGATCCAACCAACCCGACCAGCAGTGCTACAGCTTAACCCAGATGAACTTTAGAGCCCTTCTAATGCAGTGTTCCAATGTAATTCTAGGGATGGTTTCTTTCCTTTTACTGTGTAAAACATAAAGCTGCTTTCTGGATTTACATGAGCCCAAATTAGCTTACCTTTCTGACCCATGACATTACTGAAAATGTCAACTTGCCTTCAACTCAATGTTATTGTGGAAAGTCCTGTACCCATAATTAACTCAATGTCATGTCCCAGCCTCTTGTGGTATTTGGTGAAAGTACACAAAGAGGATTTTTTAATGAGTGGGTCATTTAAGATTGTTTAAAATGGCACAAATTTCTCAGTCACCATTGTTAGCTAAAAAACTTCCTTTACGTTTAGAGCATGAAAATATATGTGGAAAGCACAGATTTGGGTAGGGACAGCTCTTTATGTGCTAAATCTTAAGCAGAACCGTATTTCTAGACATTTGGTAAAAACATGTTTTGATATAATATTATTACAATATAGGATGTTTAGTAAAATACTTCAGTTTTCTACTCTCCTTTTTCATTTCATGGATAGGATTTTAAGTTTCCTCATATATTACTAGTGTTCACTTACATTGGTGATATGGTTGGTGATATGTATCCCCACCCAAATCTCACCATGAACTGTAGTTCTCATAATCCTCATTCACATGGTTTAAGCTGTTGGTGGATCTACCATACTGGGGTCTGGAAGACAGTGGCCCTCTTCTCAAAGGTCCAATAGGCAGTGCCCCAGTGGGGACTCTGTGTGGGGGGCTCCAACCTCAAATTTTCCCTGCTCACTACCCAAGTAGAGGTTTTCCTTGAGGGCTCCATCCTATAGCAGATTTCTGTTTTGACATCCAGGTGTTTCAGTACATCCTCTGAAATCTAGGTGGAGGCTCCCAAGCCTCAGCTTTTGCCCCCTGCATAGTCACAGGCTTAACACCATATCGAATTCATCAAGGCCTATGGTTTGCACCCTCTGGAGCAGTCACCTGAGATTTATTTAGAGCCCTTTTAGCCATGCATGGAGCTAGAGTGGTTACAATGCAGACAGCAGTATCTTGAGGTTAGCCAGGGCAGTGGGGCCCAGCCCATGAAACAATTTTCCTTCTTCCCTCCTAGGTCTCTGGGCCTCTGATGCGAGGGGCTGCCATGAAGTTCTCTGAAATGCCTTTGAGGCATTTTCCCCATTGTATTTGCTATTAACATTCAGCTCCTCTTTACTTATGCAAATTTGTGTAGCAGGCTTGAATTCCTCCCCAAAAAGTGGGTATTCCTTTTCTATCACATGATCAGGCTGCAGTTTTTCTGAACTTTGATGCTCTGCTTCCCTTTTAAATATAAATTCCAGTTCCAGATCCTCTCTTTGCTCATACATATAAGCATACACTGTTAGAAGCAACCAGGCTACATCATGAATGCTGCTTAGAAACTTTTTCTACCAGATACCCTAAATTATCTCTCTCAAGTTAAAAGTTCTACCTATCTCTATGATACAGGAATAATGCCTCCAATCTCTTTGCAAATGCATAACAAGTGACCTTTGCTCCAATAAGTTCCTCATCTCTATTTGAGACTTCCTCAGCCTGGACTTCACTGTCTACATCAACATTAGCATCTTGGTCACAGCAATTTAACAAGTTTCTAGGAAGCTCCCTCATCATTCTGTCTCTTCTAAGCTATCCAAACGTTTCCAACCTCTGCTAATTACCCAGTTCCAAAGCTGCTTCAACATTTTCAGGTATCTTTATAGCAACTGCACCACTTCCCGGTACCAATTTTCTGTATTAGTGTGTTCTTACACTGTTCCCCAAGACAGGCTGTACAGGAAGCATGTCTGGGGAGGCCTCAGGAAACTTACAATCATGGAAGAAGGTAAAAAGGAAGGAATCATGTTTTACATGGCCAGAACAGGAGAAAAAACAAAGCAGGAGGTGCTACACGCTTTTAATCAAACATATCTCATGATAACTCACTCACTATCATGAGAAGAACAAGGGAGAAATCTGCCCCCATGATCCCATCACCTCCCATCAGGCCCCTCTTCCTCCTTTGGGAATTATGATTCAACATGAGATTTGGGTGGGGACACAAATCCAAACCATATTAATAGTCATGATTTTTAAATGATATATCTCATGTGAAATACTTTTCATTAAAAATATTAAGTTTCTATATCAAAGTCATTAACAGAAATTCCACTTTTCCATTAGCAACAGGTCACAAGAACCAATAACATAAATAAAGATGCCCACATAATTATGTTGATATAGCAACTCATGTTTATAAAACGCTTTCATATTGAATAAGTTAGGAATATGCAGCTCAAAAAAATACTCTTCTAGCCTATTGACAATTTTGAATTCAAGGCACTTTTTAAAAAAGCAGTACAAGAAGATTATTTTGACCTTTTATCCTGCTTCTAAAAAGCAGGAAATGAAATTCCCACATGAAAGATGCCCTCCCTAAACCAAAAGGAATATTATTATCCTCAAGAATGAGAAGACAAGACCAAAAGAATTCTGTACATACCTTGTTAAAATAACTAATCTTTTCAGCTACTCCACAATATTTTGTTGCTTTTTACTACTTACTATTGTCTGATTCAGCATGTAAGTGACTGACTCAAAACTGCTCCTTCAGGTCATCATTTCCTTAAGAGGGCTCCTAGGCTACATGAATCTTGTAGTAAATAAATTTGCAAGCTTTTCTCCTGCTGATCTATCTTATGCCAATTTAATTCTTGGACCTATCCAGCACCCAAAAGGATGGAAAAGGGGCTGTCTCCCCTCACTATCTACTTGAACCTCTGGTGACACCTGAGGCTTCATGGTCAACAGGTGGAAAGTAACGATTTTGACAAAGAGATGTGAGGGGTGAAGGAAGTACATTAGCAATGCCCTTCACCATACCACACACCACATCCACCTGACCATATTTCTTTATCAGAGAAGTGAAGATTGCTTGCCCAGATTTCCAACCAGTCAGCACTAGAACCAGAACCAGGTTTTCTGATTCCTAGTCTCATGCTGTTTCCATTAAATTTCTTCTGATGAGTCTTCTATAATTGGATTGAATTCACAGCCCCCACCATTTCTAAGCAGGGCCCTTCAAACAAATGAATATCTACTTTGGTTAAATCAAAAGAATGTGTTAGAAATCAGATGTAATTAAGAATCATATATCATTTATTCATCTGAGGTAATCATGGTCCAACAATTAGTGGCTCAACTAACAAAGTAGTGATGCCTCTAGGTTATAATCTCCCAGGTCGCAGCTCATTTTAATAGAGAAATTTTTTTTTTTTTGGATAAAAATAACTACTATTTGAAGACCTCAAACTGTGTCCAAAGCTACACTCAAAATACCATGAAAATGGTGATAGGCCTTCATGGCAGTCCAAACAAACACAATCAGTGAGTGGGCAAATAAAAATACAATTAAAAATTAACAGTGACAATAGTCACAGCTAGTCTCTTTCTTTTAGCAAACTGTTTCCACCTATCTATTGGCTTTTCTTCCCATTGCCACTACCAACATGATAATTCTGACTCATACGGTCTCATACCTAAATTGCAATGTTGTTCCTGTTTTTGGCATATGCCTTTTGTTCTTCCTATCTATCCTAGATACAAAGTAAAAACAGGAAGCAAGTGGGAGACAGTTTCAGTAAATAAACTAACAATTATTAACCCCAGACTAAGGTCCAGTCTTAGTATAAAAGACTTTACATATGCATTTTCTCCTTATAATATGCAGCCTTTGCCATCAAGCTACCTATGACCCTCTTCATAGAACTGGATAAAAACACCTTAAACTTCATATGGAACCAAAAAAGAGCCCACATAGCCAAGACAATCCTAAGAAAAACAAAGCTGGAGGCATCACACTACCGGATTTCAAACTATACTACAAGGATACAGTAATCAAAACAGCATGGTACTGGTACCAAAACAGAGATATATACCAATAGAACAGAACAGAGGACTCAGAGGCAACACAACACATCTACGACCATCTGATTTTTGACAAACCGGACAAAAACTAGCAATGGGGAAAGGATTCCCTGTTCAATAAATGGTATTGGGATGACTGACTAGCCATGTGCAGAAAACAGAAACTGGACCCCTTCCTGACACGTTACACTAAAATTAACTCCAGATGGATTAAAGACTTAAACATAAGACCTAACACCATAAAACCCCTACAAGAAAACCTAGGCAAAACCATTCAGGACATAGGCATAGGCAAGGACTTCATGACTAAAACACCAAAAGCATTGGCAAGAAAAGCCAAAATAGACAAATGGGATCTAATCAAACTCCAGAGCTTCTACACAGCAAAAGAAACAATCATTAGAGTGAACTGGCAACCAACAGAATGGGAAAACATTTTTGCAATCTACCCATCTGACAAAGGGCTAATATCCAGAATCTACAAAGAACTAAAACAGATTTACAAGAAAAAAACAAACCCATTCAAAAGTGGGCATAGGATGTGAACAGACACTTTTCAAAAGACATATATGAGGCCAACAAACATATGAAAAAATGCTCATCATCACTGGTCATTAGAGAAATGCAAATCAAAACTACATTGAGATACCATCTTACACCAGTTAGAATGGTGATCATTAAAATATCTAGAGACAACAGATGCTGGAGAGGATGTGAAGAAATAGGAACACTTTTACACTGTTGGTGGGAGTGTAAACTAGTTCAACCATTGTGGAAGACAGTGTGGCAATTCCTCAAGGACCTGGAAATAGACATTCCATTCGACCCAGCAATCCCATTACTGGGTATATATCCAAAGGATTATAAATCGTTCTACTATAAGGACACATGCACACAAATGTTCATTGCAGCACAG
>PVKP010036933.1:0-22054 GCA_004027715.1 Plecturocebus donacophilus | reverse complement strand
TCTATATTTTAGTAGAGGATTTTCACCCACGTGCATGGAAAAGATGTTCAAGGTACATTGTAAAAAAAACAATAAAAAAACAGTTTGCAGAACCGCATATACAGTATTAGCCCATTTTTTATAAAAGTTTAAATGTTTGCATAATGCATTTGTTCACAAAGAAAACTCTGAAAGCATATACACTAAAAAGTAGGCAATGGTTATTCCTGAATGGTAGCCAAAAGTGAGTTCAGTTACCTGCTGAACTCTGGGTAGGTACCTCCATGGCATTCTGCTACTGTTATGCCCATCCTCATGTCTTCTCTAGTTGTAACTAGGTGAGTGGGCACTGCTACCCCTTCTCCTGGGTCCTTTATCATCCTATGGCTCCCCCATAGGATGTGATTCTTTTTCTTTTCTTTGCTCTCACTCATCTCCACCTTTTCTTAAAGGATATGTCCTTTTGTCATAATAATAATTTAAAAAACTAAACCAGAAAACAATACATGATAAGCAATATAACTGTTCAGTGAGTTTATAAGGGTAATAAAGACACTTAAAATTTCTGTTGCCAGAACATAAAATGATAAGTAAAATTCATATTACCTCTGAGACTAGTAGAGGTATCAACCTGGCTATATATAACCTATAATGGATACATTACTATAAGGGTCAGTCTTGCCATCTGTGAAATGGGGATAACACTTATCTCACAGGACTGGCCAGTGGATCAGATGAGGTACTGAACATGTGAGCTGTCCACTGCCAGGTTGACACTTCTAGCTATTAGTCTCAGAGGCCATTGCTGAGACCTGAATATGGTATCATTTCCAGAGAGAAGGTTGATTATATTACTTTGTGCCCTATAAATACAGACAATTATAAATTGTCAATAATTATTTAAACTATGAGAAATACAAGTACAATGTAGCAAGATATGATATCAATATGCAAAATCAATTGCATTTCTTTACAGTAGAAATTAACAATCCAAAATAAACTTGAAAAAATGATTCCATTTACAATGGTATCAAAAAGAAAAACAATCTTAGGAATAAATTTAACAAAACAAATACCAGACTTGTAAATGGAAAAGTACAAAATATTGTCAAAAGGAATTAAAGATGTCCTAAATAAATGGAAATAAATTTAATGTTCATTGATTGAAAGACTTAATATTGTTCAGATGGCAATATTCCCTAATTGACCTACAGACTTAAGGCAATCTCTATCAAAATCTCACTTGGATTCTTTGCAGAAAATGATAAAGTGATCCTAAATTAAAATGACCCCAAATAGATAAAACAATATTGAAAAACAACAACAAATGGAGTTCTCACACTTCTTAACTTCAAAACTTACCATAAAGCAATAGTAATCAAGACAGGGTGGTCCTGCCATAAGGACAGATGTATAAATCAATGGAACAGAACTGAGAATCCAGAAGTAAACTCTCACTTTTATGCTCAGCGGATTTTCAACAAGTCTGCTAAGACAATTCAAAGGGAAGAGAATAGTTTTTAAACTAATTGTGATGAAATAATTCTATATCCACATGCCAAAGAATGAATTTAGAACATTATGTCACACCCTACACCAAAGTCATAAAACACAAATCATAAATATAAATGAAAGAGCTAAAACTATACAACTCTTAAAAGAAAACCTAGGCATAAATATTCATGACCTTGAGTCAGGCAATTTTACTTCGATATGAAAACAAAATCATATATTTGTGTATACATTTTGCATGACTGTATATGGGAGAAAATAACTGCAAATAATACATCTGAAAAGGAGCTAATTTCCAGAATATATAAAGAACTCTTACAACTCAACCATTAGAAAAAGAGAACTCAATTTTAAAATGGGCAAATGATTTGAATAAATATTTCTCCCAAGAAAATATACAAATGTCCAATAGGCATATGAAAAGAAGCTCAACATTATTAGTTATTATGGAATGTAAACCAAAACCACAAAATGATACCACTTCACACAGAGTAGAATGGTTAAAATGAAAGAGATGGAAAATAAGTTTTGGTGAGGATGGAGAGAAACGAGCCCTGATACATTGCTGGTGGAAATGCACTTGCTTGGGATAACAAATTTCCAATTATTTAAAATGTTAAACATAGTGTAGTCATATGACCCAGCAATTCCACTCCTAGGTATATACACAAGAGAAATGAAAACATACAGTCATGAAAAATGTATACACAAATGCTCACAGCAGCATTGTTCATAATCACTAAAAAATAGAAAATAGAAAGTCCATAAACTGGTGAATAAATAAATATGGTATATTATACAATAGAATATATTGGGTAGTAAGTACTGATACATGGTATAGCATAGATGAACTTTGAAAACATTATGCTGCTAAGTGAAAGTAGGCAGTCACAAAAGATCACATATTTTATTATTCAATTTATAATAAATGGCCATATCAACAAATATATAGAGAAAGTAGATTCGTGGTTGCATGGGGCTTGCAGAAGGTCAGGAATAAAAAATAATTGGTATAGGAAGCGGGTTTTCTTTAGGAGTGATGAAAATGTAAAATTGGATAGTGGTGATGATTGCCCACCTCCATAAATATTCTAAAAGCCACTGAACTGTGCACTTTACATGGATGAATTATAAGGCATATGAATCATATCTCAATAAAGCTGTTAAAATGAAACAATTATCTCCAATAAAAATAAGAACAATGTGTTACATGGCTTGTAACATATGTAGAAGTAAAATATACAATGGTGGTTAATATTGTCAAGTTGACTGCATTGAAGAATGCAAAGTATTGTTCCTGGGTGTGTCTGTGAGGGTGTTGCCAAAGGAGATTAACATTTGATTCAGCAAACTGGGAGACACAGACCCACGCTCAGTCTGTGTGGGCACCATCTAATCAGCTGCCAGCATGACTAGGATAAAAGTAGGCAGAGGAAGCCAGGTGCAGCGGTTCACGCCTGTAATCCCAGCACTTTGGGAGAGTGGGCAGATCACCTGAGGTCGGGAGTTCGAGATCAGCCTGACAAACATGGAGAAACCCTGTCTCTACTAAAAATATAAAATTAGCTGGGCATGGTGGCACATGCCTGTAATCCCAGTTACTCGGGAGGCTGAGGCAGGAGGATCACCTGAACCCAGGAGGTGGAGGTTGCAGTGAGCTGAGATCACACCATTGCACTCCAGCCTGGGCAACAAGAGTAAAACTCTGTCTAAAAAAAAAAAAAAAAAAAAAAAAAACAGGCTCGGTGGCTCACGCCTATAATCCCAGCACTTTAGGAGGCAGAGGCTGGTGAATCACAAGGTCAGGAGTTCAAGACCAGCCTGGCCAACATGGTGAAACCCCTAACTCTAGTAAAAATACCAAAAAAAAAAAAAAAAAATTAGCTGGATGTGGTGGTGCGCAAGTGTAATTCCAGCTACTTGGGAGGCTGAAGCAGGAGAATCCCTTGAACCCGGGAGGCAGAGGTTGCAGTGAGCTGAGATCGTGCCATTGCACTCCAGCCTGGGCAACAGAACAAGACTATGTCTCTAGAAAAAAAAAAAGTAGGCAGAGTAATCTGGAATGACTAGACTGGCTTAGTCTTCTGGCCCTGGCCTACATCTTTCTCCAGTGCTGGATGCTTCCTGCCCTCAAACATCAGACTCCAAGTTCTTATTTTTTGGACTCTTGGACCTTCAACAACAGACTAAAAACTGCACCGTTGGCTTCCCAACTTTTGAGGTTTTGGGACTCAGACTGGTTTCCTTGCTCCTCAACTTGCAGATGGCGTATTGTGGGACTTCACCTTGTGATTGTGTGAATCAATACTCCTTAATAAATAAACTCCCCTTTATATATGCATCTATCCTATTAGTTCTGTCCCTCTAGAGAACCCTAACAAGTACAAACATAGAAAAAAAGATGCGAGGGGGAATGCACAGTTGTAGGGTTCTTCCATTATCTGTGAAATCATATACAGTTGACCTTTGAACAACACAGGTTTGACGTGTGCTTTTTGACATGGATTTTTCCAACCAAACTAAGATGGAAAATACTTTATTTTCGGGATATGAAGCCTGCATATAGAGAGGGCTGACTTTTCACATAGATGGGTTCTGCAGAGCCAACTCCAGGACTTCAGTATGCATAGATTTGGGTATCCTGGAGAGTGGGGGTCCTCTCAGTATACTCAGTCCCCTGAGTATACTGAGAGATAGCTGTAATATTATTTGAAGGTAGACTGTGATAACCTGTGATACATATTACAAACACCAGAGCCACGGCTCAGAGATTTTGCCTGAGGGAAGCAGGATGTAAAATGGAGAGTTCTAAATTTTTTCCCAAAGGAAAGGAATTCATTTGCAACAGAATGTGGAGAAGTCTAAGCTTAAAAGAGCTCTTAAAAACAGTGGAGGCTGTGGTGCATGGTATATTAAAAATACATAATACAGCATGTATTTAGTGGATGGCCCCGGTTCCTGGCACAGAGCTCCTGAAACCTTTGGGATTTCCTGAATGATAGGAGTGTCTTTTGCTATTCATTCATAATGAGCCTCTTTTGACTACTCCTGAGTTTATGCTAATGAGGTGACTTAGGATAAGGCCCCTAGATAGCTTCAGGATGGGGACTGGATACCAGAAAGATCAAATACATGATTAGAGGATGGGAACTTTCTGCCTTAATGAGATTGGAGAGGGGTTAAAGATTGAAATCAAATACCAGTGGCCAATGATTACATCAATCGTTACTACATGATAAAACCTCCATTAAAATCCCTAAATTATGGGGCTCAGGAGCTTCTGGGTTGGGAATACATTGATGTACTGGTTAGATGGAACACCCAGAAAGGGCATGGAAACTCCGTGCCAAATACACCCCATATCTTATCCTATGCATATCTTCCATTAGGCTGTTCCTGAGTTGTATCCTTTATAATAAACTGCTAATAGTAAGCAAAGCACTCTTCTAAGTTCTGTGAGTCATTCCAGTAAATTACTAAACTCAAGGAGGGAGTCGTGGGAACTGTGAATAAAAAATAGACTCTCAGGACCACAAACTCACTATAGCAAGGGGAAATTAAGCTTGGGAACTGAGTCATCCAAAAACTCTGCCTTCCTTTTGTTCCCAAATAGCTGTAATTTCACATGCTTACTTTATCTTACATAAAATGTAGATTTACTGAGCATGAGAGGAATGCATAATTGACTTTTCCTCTATTCACTTCTTTTTACATGTAAAATGTAGATTCACTGAGTGCTAATCAGAGCCTCACAAAAATGTAATCACTTGCCTTATTGCCTATCCATCCTCCTTTTTTCTTCCCCTCTTGCTTGCTCTTTCTTCTTTAAATATTGAAGTTCCCAAAACCCTCTTTGGGAAAAGCACAGGTCACAGATCCTACTGTGACTTATGTTGTATTTTTCTAGGTGTGTCCTCAACCTTGGAAAAATAAACTTCCAATCAATTGAGATCTGCCTCAGTCACTTTTTGGTTTACAGAAGCCTCAAATTTGTACTAGCCCAGGCTGAAGTGTGGGGATGTTGGGCACCCCATTTGCAGCTGCCATTTGAAGTGGAGGGCAGTCTTAAGAACTCTTAAACTGTAGGGTCTGCACTAACTCTGAGGAAGTAATATCAGAATTAAATTGAATTGTAGGACACCCAGTTGGTGCCAGAGAATCAGAAAATGATAGGTGTTAGAAAACACCACACAACTGATGTCAGAAGTACTGCCAGAAAACACCACGCATGGTGAAAGGCAATTGAGAGGACATTGGTAGATTCACTGGAGATGCAGACTAAACTGTAGGCCCACTAGTTTGCTGGAGACAACCTGGGACAGAGAAAGCTGGGAGGAGACCTACTGGGATAAGAACAGATCTGTCTGTGAAATCGTTTATGCCCCTGGGCATTGTTGAAAACAATAGGGCCATCAGCAGGCAATTAGTGGAGCTAATCAGCTGGGTATGGTTAGGGAAAGAAACAGTCAAGGAAAGCCCTGCCAAAGGTGACTGTGGGCATAACCAAGGCTGAGCCTCCTGAGGAGCAACATAAGAGGCTTCACATTGTGTGAGCATAGACTTTATTAAAATAATCTAGCTAATCACTAAATAAATAAATATGCAAATATCAATAAAAATCTCAAGATGGGGAAAAGGGAAATAGTACCCAGAGGTGCTATATTATCCAAAATGCTCAGTTTCCAACAAAAAAAAAATTATCAGATTTGCAGAGAAACAGGAAAGTATAACCCATATACGGGAAAAAGGCAGACAATAGGAGCTCCTTGTGAGAGTGTTCAGATGTCAGTTTGAACAAAGACTTCAAAGTAGCTATTATAAATATGTTTACAGAACTATAGGAAACCATGATTAAAGAAGTAAAGAAAGATATGATGGTGTTGCATCAAATACAAAATATCAATAAAGATATAGAAATTATTTTTAAAACAAATTGAAATTCTGGGATTCAAAAGCACAATAACTAAAGTGAAAAATTCAATATTACATTTGAACTGCCAAAAGAATCAGTGAACTTGAAGGTAAACTGATTGAGATTATGCAATCTGAATAACCAAGAGGAGAAAAGACTAAATAAAAATGTTCACAGTCTCAGAGAAATGTGGAACACCATTAAGTATTACATTGCAAAGGAATTGCTCCCAACAAGAAATTCATAGGAACCAACTGAAGAGATCTAAAAATGATATATAAGAAGGTCAAATGCTACTAACATATATTCGTTCTCCTCTCTTCTCTCAGCTTCTTTAAAATACAGAAGTTTATATGAAGCGATAGTTATAATAATGTATTGTTGAATTTGTCATATGTATAGTTGTAACATATATAACAATATGACAAAAATGGAGAAGGAAATAGAACTATATAGAAATAACATTTCTAATAGAACTATATAGAAATAGCATTTCTAATAGAACTATATAGAAATAGCATTTCTATATAGTTCACTATAATTGTTAGTATAAATCTGAAGCTGATTCTGATAAGCTAATATGTATATGGTAAGGTCCAGAGCAACCATTAAAGAAATAACATAAAACTATAGTTTAAAAATGATTTTAAAAGTTAAAATGCTATATTAGAGAATATTCAGTTAATGCAAAAGAAAGTGGTAAAGGAAGATTCAAGGAAGAAAGAAGACATGAGACCTACAGAAAACAAAAAATAAAATGGCAGGCATAAATCCAACTAAATCAATAATAACATTAAGTCTGAATGGGTTAAACTAGTCAATAAAAGGCAGTTGTTAAAATGGATGTTAAAAAAGCCAAGATCAAACCATTTGCTGTCTATAGCAGACAAACTTCAGATTCAAAGATACAAATATACTAAAAGTAAAAGGATGAAAAAAGATACATCATTTTGTTTGCTATTACTGTAGGCAACTTTCTGGAATGGCTACAGTAATATTAGACAAAATAGACTTTAAGAAAAAAGAAAACAGTGTTAGTAGAGATAAAGAGGGACATTATATAATGATAAAAGAGTTAATCCATCAGGAAGATGTAACAGTTATAAACATATACGTACCTAACAAAAGAGCACCAGACAGCAAGGCATGGTGAACCATGCCTGTAATTCCAACACTTTGGGAGGCCGAGGTGGGTGGATCACCTGAGGTCAAGAGTTCAATACCAGCCTGGCCAACATGATGAAATCCTATCTCTACTAAAACTACAAAAAGTAGCTGGGTGTGGCGGCACATGCCTATAATCCCAGCTACTTGGGAGGCTGAGGCAGGAGAATCACTTTAACCCGGGAGGTGGAGGTTGCAGTGAGCCAAGATCGTGCCATTACACTCCAGCCTGGGCAACAAGAGCAAAACTCTGTTTCAAAAACAAACAAAAGCATCAAAAATTTACAGAAATGAAGAGATAAATACAACACTCAACAATAATAATTGGGGACTTTTGACTTTTAATAATGGATAGAAGAACTAGGCAGAAGATCAACAAGAAAACAGAAGACTTGAACAACACTATAAACCAACTAGACCAAACAGACATATATGGAACATTCCACCCCGCAAAGAATATACATTCTTCTCAAATGCACATAGAATGTATTCCAGAATAGACAATATGCTAGGCAATAAAACAAACCACAATAAATTTGAAAGATTAGAGATAGTTCTAAGTATTTCCCCTATCATAGAATGAAAGGAGAAAACAATAACAGAAATAAATTTAGGAAACTCACAAATATGTGGAAATTAAACAACACACTCCTAAATCACCAACAGATCAAAGATAAAGAGGAAAATTAGAAAATATGTTAAGACTAATGAAAATGAAGATACAAAATACCAAACCTTACAGCATGCAGCTAAACCAATGCTTAGAAGGACACTTATAGCTATAAATGCCTATATTAAAAAAGAAAGCTGGGCACAGTGACACGTGTCAGTAGTCCCAGCTTCTTGAGAGGCTGAGGTGAGAGGATAACTTGAGCCCAGGAGTTTAACACCAGCCTGGGCAATATAACAAGACTCTATCTTCAAGAAAAAAAAAAAGAAGAAAGACCTCATATCAATAACCTAACCTTCCACCTTAAGATACTGAAAAAGAAGAGCAAACTAAACCTAAAGCAAGCAGAAGGAAGGGAATAAAAACTGGAGCAGAAATTAATAAAATAAATAATAGAAAAATAATGAAAAAAGTCAATAAAACCAAAAGCTGGTTCTCTGTAAGGATCAACAAAACAAACAAACATTTACAATGATTAGCCTGGAAAAAAGAGAGAAGACTCAAACAACTAGACTCAAAAATGAAAGCAGGTACATTACTACTGACTTTACAGAAATAAGAGGATTATGGAGGAACACTATGAATAATTGTATGACAAAAAATTACATAAATCAGATGAAATAAATAGATTCCTAGAAATACACACACTACCAAAACTGACTCCTGGATAAATAGAAAACCTGAATATACCTATAACAAATAAAGAGAATGAACTACCAATGAACAAACATCCAGACCAAGATGGCTTCATTGGTGAATTCTACCAAGCATGCAAAGAAAAATTAGTATTCATTTTCACAAACTTTTACAAAAAATAGAAGAGGAGAGAACATTTCTCCACTCATTCTATGAGGTCAGTATTACTCTGTTACCAAAACTATGCAAAGACACCACATGAAAACTACAAGCCAATATCTCTTATGCTGTAGATTTTTTGGGGATGCAAAAATCCTCAAAAAATATTTCAAACAAATCCAGCATCATGTAGAAAGAATTATGCAACATGACCAAGTGAGGTTTACCCTAGGAAGGCAAGGTTGATTTACATTCAAAAATCAGTCAATGTAAAACATCATATGACTAGAATAAAGCACAAAAACCACATGATGATCTCAAAAGATGCAGAAAAAAATATTTGACAAAATTTCAATACAATTTCATGATAAAAACACACAATGAACAAGAAATAAAAGCAAAATTCCTTAACCTGGCAAAGGATATATATGAAAAAGACAGAGTTAACAACATAGTTAACGATGAGAGATTGGATGCTTTCCGCTTTAGATCAGGAACAAGGCAAGAATGTCTGTTCTCTCCACTTCTATTCAACATTGTACTAGAGGTTCTAGCCATGGAGGTTAGACAAAAGAAAGAAAAGAAAGAAAGAAAAGAAGGAAGGAAGAGAGGAAGAGAGGGAGGGAGGGAGGGAGGAAGGAAGGAAAAGAACGAACAAACAAACAAGACATCCAGATTGGAAAGGAAGAAGTAAAACAACCTCTGTCTTAGTCCATTCAGGATGATATAACAAAATACCATAAACTGAGTAGCTTATAAACAACAGAACCTTATTTTTCATAGCTCTAGAGGCTGGGAAGTTCAGGAGCGTGGTGCCAGCAGATTTAGTACCTGATTAGGACTGAATCTCCAGTTCATAGATAGCACCTTCTAGCTGTGCACTCACATGGTAGAAGGGGCAAATAAGTTCCCTCAGGCCTCCTTATAATCCTCTGCCCTCACAGAGCACTGACCAGACTTGGAATCTACCAGCAATGAACAATCCAAATAACAACAAGTATTGGTGAGGATGAGGAGAAATGGAAACCCTCATATGCTGCTCATGGAAATGTAAAATGACAGTTCCTCAAAATGTTAAACACAGAGTTACCATATGACCCAGCAATTCCAGACCTAGTTACATACCCAAGAAAAAAAACCCCACAAATATATGTCCACCCAAAAACTCACATGAATGTTTATAGCAGCCTTATTCATAATAGCCAAAAGGTGAAAAGAATCCAAATGTCTATCAACTGATGAATGCATAAACAAAATGTGGTATATCTAGATGATGGAAAACTATTTGGTCATTAAAAATTAAGTTCTGATACATGCTACAATATGGATGGGTCTTGAAAACATTATGCTAAGTGAAAGAAGCTAATCTCAAAAGACCATATATTGCATGATTCCATTTATATGAAATACAGAGAGTAGGCAATTCCTTAGCTACAAGAAATAGATTAAGGGTTGGCTAGGGTTGGGGAGGATGGAAGATGGGGAGTCTTAACCAAAGAGTATAAACTTTCTTTATGAGGTGATGAAAGTGTTCTAAAATTGAATATAGTGATGGTGACACATATCTCTTAATATACTAAAAGGCACTGAACTGTACAGTTTCAATGGGTGAACTCTATGATATGTGAATAACAACTTAATAAAGAATGAAAAGGGGTCATTATTACAGATCCTCTAAGCATTTAAAGGATAGTATGGTACTATTATGAACAAGTTTATGCCAATATATGCAATGATATAGATAAGATGGTCAAATTTCCTGAAAGACACAAATTACCAAGCTCACTCAAAAAATAAATAGAAAACCTGAACAAAAGAGTGATGTTTAACCACCAGGTCTCTGGAAGAAATTAAAAACCCTGATTCATAGGGTATCTGACTTCTAAAGTGTAAACTATGGCCAATTTCAATCAGTGTATCTTCACTGAATGTAGATTTGATAAGAGATAGTGACAATCAGTTGTGTATAGCTGGTACAAGCCAGTTGTAGTATAATACTGCCTATATCTATGAACTAAAATTAATTTGTTATTAAAAACTTTCCAAGAAAACTCCAGGCCCAGATGTCTTCACTAGTGAATTCTATCAAACATTTAAGGATGAAATAACACAAATGTTAAAAAAAAACCTCTTTCAGAAAGTAGAGGAAAAGTCCTCCTTTCTATGAGGCCAGAATTACCCTGATGCCAATACAAAAACTTTACAAGAAAACTATAGATGTTATGTTTATAGATGCAAAAATTTTTAACAAAATTTTGGGAAATTGAATCCAGCAGTATATAAAAAGTATATATATTTATCACGACCAAGTGAGGTTTATCGCAAAAATGCAAAGTTGGTCAAGTACTTGGATTTAATCCAACACATGGACATAATAAGGAGAAAATATGACCATCTCAAGAGATACAGAAACAGCATTTGATAAAAGTCAAAAGCCAATAAAATCTCTCAGAAAACAATTAGAAATGAAATTCTTTAACCTGAAATAGGGTATCTATAAAAAAAAAAAAAATCACAGCTGACATCACACTTAATAGTGAAAGTCTGAATGATTTCTTTTTTGTTTTGTTTTTTGAGATGAAATCTCTCTTTTGTTGCCCAAGCTGGAGTGCAATGGCGTGATCTTGGTTCACCGCAACCTCCACCTCCCAGGTTCAAGCGATTCTTCTGCCTCAGCCTCCCAAGTAGATGGGATTACATGCATGCACTATCACCATGCCCAGCTACTTTTTGTATTTTTAGTAGAGACAGGGTTTCACCATGTTGACCAGGCTGGTCTTGAACTCCTGACTTCAGGTGATCCTCCTGCCTTGGCCTCCCAAAGTGCTGGGATAAAAGGCGTGAGCCACTGCGTCTGGCCTCTACATAACTTTTCTCCTTGCCTTATTGTACTAACTAGGATTTCCAGTACATAGTTGAATAACAGGAGTGAGAGCAGACATCCTTGCATGACCCCCTATCGTAAGAGGAAATCAAGACCAGGCACAGTGGCTCACACCGGTAATCCCAGCACTTTGGGAGGCTGAGGTGAACGGATTACTGAGGTGCCACTGCACTCCAGCCTGAGCAACAAGAGTGAAACTCCAGTATGTAGATAGGAAAGGAATAAGTAAAATGTCTTTATGCACAGGGAAATCATGATCATGTACACAGAATGTCCTAAGAATCTACAAAAAGAAGTTATTGGAATTACTAAGTGAATTTAGCAGGAGCTTAAGATAAAAGGTCAATACAAAAAAATCAAGTTTGTATTTTATATACTAGAAATAAACACAATTAGAAGACAACAAATTTAAAATATCATTTGCAAAGGCATCAAAAAGCATGAAATAATTAGAAATAAAGTTTATGAAATATGTGAAGACTTTTACATTGAAAACTATAATATATCACTGAGAGTAATTATGGAAGACCTAAATAAATGAAGTATACCATGTTCACACATCAGAATACTCAGTATTGTGAACGTGGCAATTCTCCCCAGATTGGTCTATTTATTCAGTGTAATTCCAATTAAGATCACAGCCAAGAAAAGTCTAAGACAGCACACCAACTAAAAGTAGTATAGTATTCTAAATGGCATCCTGGAACAGAAAAAAAGGGTATGAGGTAAAAAAGAAGAAAATGTGAGTAAAGTATGGCCTTTAGTTAATGATAATGTATCAATATTGGTTTGTTATTTATAACAAATGCACCATAGTAATGTAAGATGTTAAAAACAGGAAACTCTATATTATTTTCTAGATTTTTTTTTGTAAATCTAAAACTATTCTAAAAAAAGAATTCTATTTTAAAAAATCAAAAAACCACGATGTCAAAAAAAAAAAAGTTTTATATTTTATTACCTTCAATGGCACTTTTTTTTCTTGCTTTTTGAATAGAGGCCTTGCATTGTCATTTTCCACTCAACCCTGCAAACTATGGAGTCAGCCCTGCCTCTGTCCCAACCTCCTTCCCAGGCCTCAGGCTGAGATTGTTCTGGGCACTTGTGAAAGTCCCTGAAAGGCCAAGACTAAGCTGAGACTGTGTTGCAGCCCAGCAAGGAAGACCAAAATAGAATGAGTTCTGCGCTCTGAGCTTGTCTGGATTCCAGGAAACACAGCAAATGGTATTTCTAAGGTAAACACCAGGCCAAATGGTGTTCCTAAGCAAAGATCCTCCCACCTAAGCCTGGTGGGCAGTATGGATTCATAGCTTCCTAGAACTGGAAGAGACCTAATTCATGGTTCTACCACTGCCCTCGCCTCCCCCAGTTTTGAAGAAAAATGATACAAATAGAGGCAAGGAGAGGGGTAGGAGGCTGCCACACTTCCAGAGCCTCCAGGGAGTGAGCGACGGCATGAGTCTTGCCCAGACCCAAGCCTGGTATTGTCTTCCTTCAACCCAGGTCTGGACCCGCCTTCCCTGTCCCTGTGCATTTCCAGCAGCCTGAGTTGCTACCTGGCCTTTCCTCAGAGCCTCTTCCTTGTTTCTCTGAGCATATACAGAGTGGGTGTGTGCGTGCGTGCGTGCGTGTGTGTGTGTGTGTGTGTGTGTGTGTCTTTAGGCCCCAGTTAGGATGAGGCCACAAGCAGAAAAAAGAAGGCTCCTGTCATTGCTTTTCCTACTTAGGTATTTCCCCTTGGGCAGGGGTAGGGGAGGAGCCCATGAGAGCCACAGGCCAAACAGGGCCTGCTGCAGTCAACAGCTGCAAGTCTGACAGCCATTAGGGCCATTAGGAAATAATGTAGAGGCAGCAGCCACAGAGTAGGCTGGAGAGAGCAGAACTCCTCAAGTCCAGGCAGACAAGCCCTGCAAAATGAAACCAAGGGGACTAACACAGAAGGAGGGCTCTGTTCCTGCCACAAAAGTGCAGCCTCCCCAGCAACAGGAATCCCTAGAGGAGAAACCCACCCTGGGCTTCCTTAGATCCTCCAGAGAAGGGCCACACCCCCTGGAGAATGTTGTCATGGCAGCAGCTGCCCAGAGCTATGTGTAAATATGGGTGGAGCCCACTGCCCAGGAGCAGTTTTACTTAGTGGTTAAAGGTACAGTCTCTCATGCCACACTGCCTATGTTTTGTTTTGTTTTCAGAGTCTCTTATCACCCAGGCTGGAGTATAGTGGCACAATCATGGCTCACTGAAGTCTTGACTTCCCAGTTCTCTAACCTCAGCCTTCCAAGGAACTGGGACCACCTGGGACCACAGGTGTGCACCACCATGCCTGGCTAATTTTTTCATTGTTTGTAGATATAGGGTCTCACTATGTTACCCAGGCTGGTCTTGAATTCCTGGGCTCAAGCTATTCTCCCACCTTGTCCTCCTGAAGTGTTGGGATTATAGGCATGAGCCACTACACCTAGACTTAGGTTTTGAATCTCATCTCAGTTACTTACTATCATTTGTGTTTCCATGGGAACAATTTGTCACCTCCCAGAGCTCAGTTGTCACACTTTTGAAATGGGTTTCAAAAGACTTAAACTCTCACTAGGAATAATGGACCAAGCAATGCACCCTCAGAGGACCCTAAATCAAGAGTATCAGATCAAATCCATCAGAAGGACAGCCCACTCCAACCTCAACCCTACACAAACAAGTAGCAGACCACATTTCTTTGTAATAAATGACTGTCAGTTGGTGGCAGAACCACCTTTACTGTATTCCCTCTTGAGAGTCCATTCTCTCAAGGGAACCCAAGATCAGCTACTGCCGGGCAGAGACTTAGAACACACATGGAGATCCGGTCTTCATTCCTCCTTTCCTGCTTCTATTTCCTCACATTTACCAAGTTCTCATCAAAGTTTGATTTATGCTGGTTCAGGAGCTTTCAGGGACTATTGTATTTTCTATTAGCAGCACTAGAAAGCAAGCAATCTGAGAAGCCACAGGAGAAGTGAGAGGAAGGGAACTAGCCCAGCAGGGCATACTCCTGGCTGCCACACACAATAAGGAAAATACATTTTTTTCACTTGGAGTCAGAACTCTGCTGAGATACCTCTAGGTCTTTCCTGAGTTTGCTGACTTTATCATCCTATACAGTACTAGAGGCATGCTTTAAATTAATGATTTGCAGCTAATATACTGAATGACAGATCTGGATTCAAAGATTGAGGGAGTGAATCTAACGAGACAAAATTTAACCCAGGAAAAAAATAGAAGCGTCTATACTTGAGTTAAAACTAAAAAGATTTACAGAAATGATTAACAGCTTGAAATAGGAAACAAGAGGGGGTCTAGTTGACTTCAACTTCAACTGGATTCAATTGTGATACAACATTCACAAAATCTACTATAACTTTAGGATGCATCTATATACGTATATCACCTATTCTAGAATGAAGGGAGTGATAAGATCACTCCATTCTGCACTAGGCAGAATATTCAGTGCTTTCAGAGACATTTACACATTCAGGAACATGTAGAATGGTGAATGACTTTGAAAAAATATGTCACAGCAGAAATGGCTGAAATAACTGGAGAAGTTAAACCCCCCAAAAAAGTATTGGTGAGAACATAATTGTTTAAGGATTATGTGAGATAGTATATTGAAAATACTTAGTGCAATACCTGGCATAAATTGCACAATTAATTTTAATATTAAAAGGATGTTAGTAGTATTGTCAGCACTATGTCATACTATTATTATTACATTATTATAGTTAATGCTTATAGAGTGCTTTCTATGTGCTAGGCTCTATTCCAAGTCCTTTACATAGGTTGACTCATTGACTCAGTTACTCTTATCAATTCTATGAGGTAGGTACTATTATCATCTCCAATGTTGTAGATGAGGATGCTGAGTCACAGAAAGATTGAGTAGATTGCCTAGTGTGTCTTACAGAAGGGAAGGGGAAAGAACCAGAATAGAAGGCTTGGCAGTTTAAAGCTATCAAGGATGAAAGGCACTTTTATTCTTTTATACCTGTTCTGTACCACTCCAAAGGGCAGAGCCAGGACCAATGTGTGTAAACTACTGGGAGGCAGATTTTAACTCAACAGAAGCAAAAGTCAATTAATTAGCTAATTAATTTTAAAACTGAATGATTAGAACTTTCTGATATTTCAATGAGATGTCTTATAAGGTAGTGAGTTCTCCATCACAGGATGTAAGAAGAATAAGGATAGAAATGAAAAACTGAATGAAATGGGACTTCTCTAGGAAAGAACTATACAAATGAAAAACCAACCCTTGATTAAAAAAAAAAGAAGAAGAAGGCATAGTGAAACTTGGTTTTAAAGACACATATCACAGACAAATTGGAAAGTAAAACAGTTATAAAAAAGATGTAAAGGTAAACTAATATTTGTCTAGCTGCTATCTCAGCATGAAATTAATTAGATGTTGGAGAAAAGCAACAAACAGTTCTTAAAAAGGGAAATTTCACATGAATTTCTGTTCAGAAACTTACTAAACAGCCTGGCTTTAAAACAAAATCCCAGGATCCTTGCAGATCAGACGGCCACCTACCCTGAAAGTGTAAAACACAGAGGGAGGGGAAGTAGTATGCCCTGTGGAGGAAAGAGCATCTGCATAAGAAAGTAGCATCCAGACTGATGTGAGTAGGTGAGAGGCAGGCATAAGGTTAAAGATCATAAAATAGCGTTAGATCCAAAAAATACATATTGCAATGACAACGAATATGCTAGCATGATTGTAGTCCTGCTTCTCAGTATGTGGTTAACAGAATTATTGCATAGTTTAATACGGAATGCCCTCCTTGCAGCATCTAACTTTTGGGGTCCAGCAATCCCAAAACTAAAATATTTGTTGATTTAATGAATTATTATAAAATCCCTCAACCAGAAGAACCAAGAGGTGGCTGGTTAAGGATTGAGAGTCCCAGTAAAATCTATTTCTTCTACTATGAATAACTACTGAATAATTTATATATATGTACACACATATATAAATATATTTAATGTGTAATATATTCAGTGTGTATGCATACATATATATATGTGTGTTTGTATAGATATACACCCATAAAGAGAGAGAATAATGCCAGGCTCTCCACCAAGAACTATCCCATTTCAGATAATAAATAAGTTTTCTGGACTATTTGTCTTTAGATGGACAAATGCATATTTGATTTATGAAAATCAAAGTATTCATTCTTTTTAGATGTACATACTTTACAAACTTAACTCTTTCTAGAGGTCTAGAACTGAATGATTATCAATTTAGGTCTGGGGGCTCAAAAACCAAAATGTGATGTCAAGAAAAAGTGAAAGATTGTCTTCCATGAAAGTCACAAGAGATGAAAACATGCTGAATGAGCCTAAATGGACATGATGGAGTTATGGATGTGGATTAAAACTGACAGTGTTGGAATATAAGGATATAATATTGATTTATGAAGGTGAACAGTCAAATGTTAGTGCAGGATCTAAACTGAAGGGGAAATAAGGGGACTTGGTGGCTCAGGAAGGGAGGAGGGTAGAAATAGGTGGTACTAGAGGAAGCAGCACAGAGGAAGAGGCAATACTACCCGAGACTAGATGCTGACCATCTCTGACAACAAGGAAAAGGCAAATACAAAGAGAGGTGAGTGACAATGCCTGGTGTGTCTGGGGTCAGGGGACACTAGCAGGCACTAGCAGGTGGCTGCAACAGGGCCGCAGGTCAAAGTGGTAACTGGGGATCTGAGTTCGGCAGTGACGCGCGTCCCTCACGTGACCAGGAGCCTATGTCTGCCCAAGTCCCTCTCGTCCTGGTCTTTTTTGCCTGTCCACCATCTACCTATTACCCTGTGGTCGAGAGGGAAAGCAGAAGGAAGTAAGTTCCCTCTACCCTCTTAAATGGATGTGAGTGTCAGCGCTGCCTAGTAACCCTGGGAAGGGGTTGACAGAATCGGGATGGCGGAGTCCAGGCCTTTCCCTATGCTCCAGCCTCGCCCCCCGCGCCCACATTTCTGTGCAAAAAATGGTGGTGGGGAGGTGGCGAGGTGAGTGCCGCCCCGCCCCCCGGGAGGGAGGTACAGACACTTGGAAATAGTTTCTAAGAATGCTTCGCTTCCACTTCCCAACTGAAAAGAAATGGCAAGCTTTGAGGGGTGGGGATGTGGGGGCAGGGAGTACGAAGCTTGATGCAGGGTCTGAGACGAGAGGAGAACCTGAAAGGGGGGGCGTGCAGGCAGTGGCTGGTGCCCAGAAAGTCGAGGGTGGGGGGTGTCAGTCAGTCCGTCCGTCCCTCCTCCCCACTCCCCGCCCCCTACCCTGTCTTGCGTCTGTGTGCAGGTCTGCTGGTCACAGCGGGGCACCGCGAGGAGAGGACGGCTGGGAGCACACGGCCTGGAAAGGTTCAGGTCAGGGAAGGGGTACGCAGTGGACCGGACTGGGGCGCGAGGGTGGACGCCAAAAGACAGGGAGCCTGCAGGCCGCACGGTCCCGCCCCTGTCACTGCGGGCGAGGCCTGTAGCAAAGCCTGCTGGGAAAATGGTGGGCTTTCGGGAAGGAGGGGCGACCGGGAAGCGGTGGAGTCGGGAGAGCCAGAGAACCACTGGGAAAGCGCAAGGTTGAGGACCTGGGCCCCGAATCAGGAAAAGGCAGGTATTGGAACCCATGGCCTGGGTGTTAGTCCAGCCGCTTAGTGTTCTGACTCTATTCTGCCTTTCTTGTCTCCTAAGAATAACTGTGCTTGAAGAAGAAAATTCCCAACATGGACAAACCACGCCGAGAAAATGAAGAGCCGCAGAGCGCGCCGAAGACCAATGAGGAGAGGCCTCCGGTGGAGCACTCTCCCGAAAAGCAGTCTCCCGAGGAGCAGTCTTCGGAGGAGCAGTCCTCGGAGGAGGAGTTCTTTCCTGAGGAGCTCCTGCCTGAGCTCCTGCCTGAGATGCTCCTTTCGGAGGAGCGCCCTCCGCAGGAGCGTCTTTCCAGGAAGGACCTGTTTGAGGGGCGCCCTCCCATGGAGCAGCCTCCTTGTGGTGTAGGAAAACATAAGCTAGAAGAAGGAAGCTTTAAAGAAAGGTTGGCTCGTTCTCGCCCGCAATTTAGAGGGGACATACATGGCAGAAATTTAACCAATGAGGAGATGATACAGGCTGCAGATGAGCTAGAAGAGATGAAAAGAGTAAGGAACAAACTGATGATAATGCATTGGAAGGCAAAACGGAGCCGTCCGTATCCTATTTAATGTGTTCGGCCTTTAATTCTGTTTTGCCTGCTAACAGTATTGCCATTGCCACCTGGACTTTCTGTTTGCATTTTCTTCATGCCTTTTCCCCTATTCTGAATTTTAACTTTTTGTGAGGCTTTTAGATGTTTAGTTTGTAACTGGCTTAAAGTTGAGGTTTCCTCCTAAAATCTGCAAGTTTCCCTCTTTCAATCATGAAATCTACACATTTGCATGAAAGATGTACATTATATATTGTGAAATGAAAAAAGAAATTTTCAAATGGTATATATTGTACTCCCATTTTTGTAAAAAATGTATATTTATATATTAATATGCAAAGAAAAAAGTATATACTTCAAAGGCATAACAGTGGTTTTCTGTGTGATAATAGGTGATTTAAAAATTTTTTTGCTTTATATGAATTTCTCATTTTTTCAAGACAAACACGTTTTACTTGTGTTGCAAAAAACATGTTATGAAAAAATATCATGCGATTTTGAAGAAAACTGTCAATCAGCTTATAAAGACAATGTGGCACTTAATAAATACTTGTCAGAACTTAAAAAAACATAAAAGTGAATCCTATGTTTTTTCTGAATCTCTTAGGCACAAATATAAACCATTTATTGATTATATTTAATAGACTTTTTCTCATTTAAATAAGAATAATACTTGCTTTACAGTGCTACTGTGGGACCAGATGAGAAAAAGATTATGTGAGCTGTGTTTGAGGTTTTCATTCCACCTGCACAGGCAGGACCCCAACCCCCTCTATAGATTCCCTGCAGACATAGGGGAAGGTACCCAAAGGAGATCTCACTTGTGCTCACAAACAATTCCGGTGAGATTCCAGCTGAGTGCCACATTCTATTCATGTCTTGCTGTGCTCTCAGATACCTACCGTATCTGCTAGGCACAGCTGCTCCTTATCCTGGGTCCTGATCCTTCTACTGGCTCCCATCCCTGCTGACATGCTGGAGTGCTCAAGGTGCAAAGCCTCACTGATTGCTCTGGAGTCCCTGGTGGTCCCAAGCTGAACTGTGTCTCCTACAGATATATCAATGCCCTTCTTCCAGCTTTAATATTGCACTTAGCTAGGAGGATACCATCCCAATGCTGCTTAGACCTCAAAGTCTTTAAAAAATGCTTAGTAAAATAGTTCTTCCATTTTTTTTTTTTTCATCCAGAGCCTTCCTTTTCTCCATTGGACTCATGAGTCCACCTTTTCTCCACTGGACTCAAACATGATTCCACTAGGTCCTGGGCTAGGAGACAAAATTAATGAGTGAGACACCATGCTGTATAGTCAGAACTGGAATGTCCCTCCCAAATATGCAAGGATAACTATCATTTTAATTATTTGACTTGCCTCAGGGTGAGTTCTCTCTCAGGGGCTTCTGGCAAGCTTGCCTTGCCAATTCAGCTGACTTGCTCAACTTGTGTAAATTAAAGAGGAAGATAATGCTTAGGTTTAAACTAGGACATTCCACTTCTACACTGCTCCATATAAGCAAGACACATGCAAAACTACTTTCTATGACATTAAAGTACTATATATGTATATGTACATAAACATATATATATCAGATATAATTATGATTTCTCTATTAAACTATGTTTATAAAACCTAAGATTTTGTTTTATTGATCCTGTTAGTTCTAGAAATACAGAGTGGTTAATAATGATTAAGAATTATTACCCAGGGTCAGACATGGTGGCTCACGCCTGTAATCCGAGAACTTTGGGAGGTTGAGGTGGGAGGATCACAACATCAAAAGATTTAGACCATCCTGGCTAACATGGTAAAACCCCATCTGTACTAAAAATACAAAAAAATTAGTTGTGTGTGGTAGCACATGCCTTTAGTCTCAGCTACTTGGGAGGCTAAAGCAGGAGAATCGCTTGAACCCAGGAGGCGGAGGTTGCAGTGAGCCAAGATTGATAGTTCCATGCACTCCAGCCTGGTGACAGAGTAAGAGTCTATCTCAAAAAAAAAAAAAAAAAATTATCACCCAGTCATGAACTCCGAGATTCTCTTTGATTGACTATATAAGCTTTACTTTGTTGACTTCTCTAGAGCTATGATTTGCAATTCCAAAAGGAACATGGTGAAGGAGGGATTGTTAATTGAAATTTAACATTAAAATTATTTAAATATTTTATATATCAGTGTTTCTGTTATTAAAAAAAAAAAAACAAACAAAAACCCAGAAACCTGTTTTCTCTGGCAGACCCAGTAAATCTGCTTTTTTGTAAATTAGCACACTAAAAGTTGGACAGCCACTAGCATATACAGTATACCTCTGATTTTATTGAGAATATGATGTAAATGGAAGAAAATATAGATAACTGTGCCAGAATTAAAAGGGTGAAAGCCTTGTCCAAACATATTTTTTAATAAGGAACTAAAGATAGTCTTAACAATTTTATAACATAAAATTTAGATTTCTTGCAGCAAAGCAAGACCTTACACAAAATCAAAACATGAGAGACAATTTAATAGAAATGTATTTTCCATGACTGATGTTATATAATGTCTTACATTCCATACTTTCAATATGAGTAAAATGCATCAGAAATAAATTCAAAGTTTTCCTTTTATAATAATCTCAAAAAAAAAATGGTTAAGCCAGACCTGTACCCTTGGCTTTCTTTTGTTTTTATATTATTACTGTATAATGCAATTTGGGGGAGATCTTCATGTTTCCAGACCACTCTTCAAGCCAATGGCAGCCTGATGGGTGTTAATCAAGCTGGAATTCTCACTGGAGTGAGATCAGGTTCGAGGCTCACTGGAACTAGTTTTATAAGAGAGGATAAATTCATTCCCCTAACCCTCAGAGTGGTGGTGCTTAGGCAGGATGTGGAAGGGCTCACTCAGGCCACATTCCCCTCTGGGGTGGGTCTGACTTTGGTTTCTCTGCT
>PVKP010036932.1:0-22081 GCA_004027715.1 Plecturocebus donacophilus | reverse complement strand
TTGTGGATTTATCCACCTGTCGTCTTTGTAATTGCCGACTTTCAGATTGGGTCTCTGAGTGGACGTCCAGCTTGTTGGTGATGAAGTTTTTTCTGTTTCTTAGTTTTCCTTCGGGGGGCGCCCCTTCCCCACAGAGCTGGGCCTTCCCGGGTTCAGCTGTGCTTGCTCTCAGTCCTCAGCGCTTCCAATTGCTGTTCTCCTTGTGGGGATGGGACCAGCCGAGCCCGACTAAAAGGGCATCCAGTCCCGTACAATTCGCACCGAGAAGCGCCGCGCCGGCCAAAAGAGTCGCGCTGGCGACCCGTGTGGCTCCTTCGCTGGGAATCTCCCAGTTTGTGGGCATCAAAAATTCATCTGCAATTGCAGCGTCCACTTGCTCTCTGCGCTTTCACTGGGAGCTACAATCCTGAGCTGCTGCTACGTGGCCATCTTGGATCTCTCTCCACCCGGTGATGAAGTTTTTCTGTTTCTTAGTTTTCCTTTGGCAGATGCCCGTTCCCCACAGAGCCGGACCTTCCTGGGTTCGCTGTGCTTGCTGTGAAACTGTCAGTCCTCAGTGCTTCCAATTGCTGTTTTTCTTGTGGGGATGGAACCAGCCAAGCCTGTCTGTCCTGTATACTCCGCACCGAGAAGTGCCACGCCGGGCGAAAGAGTCACGCTGGCGACCCGTGTGGCTCCTCTGCCGGGAATCTCCCAGTCTGTGGGCAACAAAAATTCGTCGGAAAGTACAGCGTCCACTCGTTCTCTGCGCTTTCACTGGCAGCTACATTCCTAAGCTGTTGCTAATCGGCCATCTTGGATCTCGTTTTCTTTATCTTAGTTATCTCATGATTGTGAACATGCATCATGAGCTAAACCTGGATATAATGTTGTCTTTCGTGTTTCACATAAAGTAGCTACTACATTGTGAAGCATCCTTTACTTATGCAACATTATTCAATAATATAAGGGTTTATGTGCATACAGGTCTTAATTTGGGTGCATATCAAGCATTTGAAGGACACTTGAAATTTACTTTATTTTTAATAATGATAAGCATGAACAACCTAAAGTCATGAAATCCTTGAGAAATTTAATCTGTGGCACTGAACAGACAAATTTACATGCTGGCACTACCAATAAGCAGAGTCTCAAACCCTTAACATCAAATACTTCTTCTTTTTATTGTAATTCAAAGCTTGCTCATCCAGAGAAATGTTACTTGCACATTATTATTCAGCACAATTTCATCAACTTTATCCTTTAGCAGTGACCTTATGAAAAGAAATTAAGCCATTTTGAAATAGTATTTGTAATTATTCTATTTTCATAAGATTAACATGTCAAATATCACAAGAATACATGTAACAGTCTTTTGAAGCTTAAAACCTCCGTTCAGATTTCACTTAAAACCATGAAAAGCATTACCACAATGTAATCAGGAGAATACAAATTGCTAGGTGGCCCCTGTGTTTGGTGTTCATTCCTTTATTCATTCATTCAACAAATATGTATTAATATGTCAGTTTTCCAGGCATTTCAGTGACAGGGCTAAAAAAACAGAGAAATAAGGTTAAGTCCTGGTTCTGAAGGCACTGACAATCTAGAGGGTAAGATAGACTTATTTAAAAAATAAATAAACGTTATTCTGATAGGCTATAAGGGACATGAAGAGCATTAGAAGTTTTAAAAGCATAGCATGAGGACCACCACCATAACACAAAAAACAAAGAAGATTTCAATAGAGGATACAACGTGCCCCACACAGAGGAATTAAAAAATTATGGCATGTTCTAAGACTTAGGAACAATTCAGGTGAAACGTGAAACACTAACCAACATTTCATCCTTTCTTCTAAAGTAATGGCAAAGGTGAGACTTTGTTCAAGAGGTTGGCAGAAAAGAGGTTAGAAAAGCAGATCTGGCAAAGATTATGTAGGGCCTTGTAGCTACGCCAAGAAGTTTGGAGGAGATTTGGGCTTTATCCAGCTGATGAGGAGACACTCAAAGTTTCAAAGCAGAGAAGGCACACGATAAGGCTCACGTTTAGAAAGATGAACATTGTGACCAATGTGGAAAATGGACTGTATGAAAAGACACTGGAGCTAGAGAAACTATTAAACTAGCCCTAATAAAGGCTTGAATAAAAATAGCAGTTGTTGCCAAGGCAATGTAGGAGGAAAATTGGGGACAAATTCAAAAGATATTTACAGTATAGATTTCAAAGTAATAATGAGTTAGTGAGTAACTAAGCATAGATAATGAAGGAGAGAATGATACCATGCTTTCCGACTTAAACAGCTACATGAATTAACTACCTTTGAGATGGGGATGCCAGAAGCAAAACTGGAAAAATATTTGTATCTTGAAGGAGAATAATCGTACGGACATCAGTTGACAAAACATTAGGATATTCAATGAAGGAATTGTAAATTCAGGGACAGATGTGGAGAGCTGAAAAAATGGAGGGAGTACGGCTAGAAATAGAGATCGTGGTGACCTTGGCAAATACAGGACACTTGCAGTCATGAAATTGAATAACATAGCCTAGGCAATGGCAAAATTAAGGAAAAATGTATGAAATGCTACTGACATTAGCCACTTTACTATTTAATTCATTTATTGCTGAGGTAGGTAGTGGAGAATAAGATACCAAAAGAAGAAGATTATTAATATAAATAAGTAACCAAAAGTCCCCAGGACAGGATAATTCTAGAAAATATAGAAAGATATGATATTGTTAATACCTTGATTGTTTTAAGAAGTTATATAGTAGGATAATAATAATAGTGAATTTATTTAATGCTTGGAGTAACATTAGACACTCTGCTAAACACTTAATATACATCAGTTCACTGAAACCTGTGAGTTAGATATTATTATAATTCCCTTATTATACATGAGATAACTAAGGTTTATAGCAATAAGTATCTTCTCTTAACCACTGCACTATACCGCCCGGTGTGTCTACATCAAATACTTCCTAATTGTTAGATTCAGTTTTCTCACTGAACAAAAGAGACTAACTCCACTATCACCACTTCTATTCAATATTGTACTAGAACTTGAAGCCAGGACAATTAAGCAAGTAAGAGAAATAAAAGGCATCCAGATTTGAAGGGAAGAAGTAAACTTCTTTATTCAAAGACGATATGGTTTGTATATAGAAAATCCTGCCAAAGTGTGGTACACACACTTGTAATCCCAGCTACTCAGAGACTGACACAGAAGGATAGCCTGAGGCCAGGAGTTCAAGAATAGGCTGGGCAACTTAATGAGACCCACATCTCTTAAAAAAATGTTTTTTTTAAAACAGGCATGATGGCACATGCCTATAGTTCAGCTACTTGGGAGGCTGAGGTGGGAAAAATCACTTGAGCCAGAAGTTCAGTGCTGCAGTGAGCTATGATTGCACCACTGCACTCTAGCCTGGATGACAGAGCAAGACCCTATCTCTAAAAAGAGAGAGAAGAAGAACCCTAATGAATTCACTAGAATTAGTAAATGACTTGATCAAGGTCACAGTACATAACCATACAAAAATCAATTGCATTTCTATACACTGCCAGTGAAGAATCTGAAAATGAAAGTAAGGAAATAATTCCATTCTCAATAGCATCAGAAAGAACATAATGCTTAGTATTAAACTTAACCAAAAATATGTAAGACTTATACATCAAAAAACATAAAACAACATTAAACAAAATTTTTAAAATCCTAAACAAATGGAAAGACAACTTACATTCATGACTCAGGAAACACATTGTTAGAATTTCAATACTCTTTACTGATTCAACATGATTTATCAAAATCCCTGCTGGCTTACATGCAGATATTGACAAACTGATCCAAAAATTCATGTGGAAATATAAAGAAGTCAAAATAAACAGTCCTGAAAAATAAGAACAAAGTTGGAAGACTCATGCTTCTGATTTCAAAACTGACTATAAAGTAGCTAGGAAAGTATGGTACTGGCATAAGGACAGACAGATAGATCAATGTAATATGATTGAGAACCCAGAAATAAAACCTTACTTCTTTGGTCAATTGTTTTTTAACAAAGGTACCAAAAATTCAATGAAAAAAGGACAGTTTTTTGGATACATGGTGCTTGGACAATTGGATATGCATATGCAAAATAATAATAGTAATAACTCGGACTCCTAACTCACACCATACACAAAAATTAACTAAAATGAATTGTAGACCTAAATATAAGTGCTAATACTTTGTAAGTCTTAGATGAAAACATTGGAGTACATATTTGTGACCTAGTGTTAGACAATGGTTTCTTAGCTATAACAAATGGCAAAATCATGAAGAAAATGAGAAGACAACCCAAAAAAATTGTAGAAAATACTCGCAAGTCACACATATATCCAATAAAAGTCATACACCTAGAATGTGAGAATATATAAAGAACACTAACAACTCAATAAGAAAAAAAAGGTCAAACGATTTGAATAACATTTCTCCAAAGAAGTTATACAACTAACTGGAAGCAAATTACAAGATGTTCAATATAATTAGTCATTATGGAAATGTAAACAAAAACGTAAGATACTACTTCACACACAGTAGAAATGAAAACACCCACACAAAGACTCATACGCAGATGTTGATAGCAGCATTATTCACAATCAAGAAAAAGTGGAAATAACTTAAGTATTCATCAGCTGATAGATCAACAAAATAAGGCACATTTGTATAAAATAAATTATTTAGTAATAAAAAGGAATGAAGTACTGAGGACTAGAGGGTAGGGCCAAATGCCCTTCTTCAAAAAGAAAAAGGAATAAAGTATTGATTTATGGTACAACATGAATGAGTCTTGAAAACATGCTCAGTGAAGGAACCCGATTTATGATACAACATGAATGAGTCTTGAAAACATGCTCAGTGAAAGAAGCCAAGCATAAATGGTCACATAGTGAATGATTCCATTTATATGAAATGCCTAGAATAGGCAAACCTGTAGAGATAGAAAGTAGATTAGTGGCTGCCAGAGGCTGAAGAAAGAGACAATGGAGACTGACTGCCAATGTGTATAGACAAAGGTTCTTTTTTTTATTGTAATAAAATACAAGTGTATAAAATTTACCTTCTTAACCATTTTTAAGTCTACAGTTCAATGGCATTAAATATGTTTACATTATTGTGCAAGCATCACCAACATCCACCTCCAGAACTCATTTGGTCTTAAAAAACTAAAACTCTGTCCCCATTTAATGCTAACTTCCAACTTCTGCCTCCCACCAGCTCCTGGCAACCACCATTCAACTTTGTGTCCCTATGAATTTAACTATTCTTCCTACCTGATGTAAGTGAGATCTTAGTGTAGTTTTTGTGAGATGGATTATTTCATTTAGCATAATTTCCTCAAAATTCATCCATGTTTTAGCATATGTCAGAAATTCCTTCCTAAGGTGGAATAATATTTTACTGTATTATATACCACATTTAGCATATCCATTCATCTAACAGCAGACATTTGGGTTGCTTCTACCTTTTGGCTATTGTGAATAATGCTACTGTGAAAATGGGAACACAAATATTTCTTCAAGACCCTGCTTTCAGTTATTTTGGATATGACCTGAAGTGGAATTACTGGATATCAGACAGTTTCTTTTTAAGGTGATGAAAATGTTCAGGAATTAAATAATGGTAATGGTTGCACAACTCTGTGAATACACAAAAATCCACTGAACTACACAGTCTTTTAGAAAGAGAAATTACATTTTTCTTTTGAGAGAGACAAATAGGTCTTCATGAATTTTCTGTTTAACTATAATTCAAGTGAGGCAGTTTATCCGTTAAACTGAATGAAAAAAATGCTTTAGTTTGTAAGTAATAGGATAAAGAGGGAAGAAGAAAATTGAGAAAAAAGGAACAGAGTAAAAAAATAACAGAGAGGAAGAACAAAAAAAAAATTTGATAGGTGAAAAAAAATGAAAATGGACTTGGACCCATATAAATATTTGCATTAATATGTAAACAATCAAAATAATCTCACCCTTTTCTGAATCTTATCTCCCATTAAGACACCCTTACCCTAACTACATTAACCCTCTTTCTCATCTCAAATTTCCTCCTAACATAAGCATATAAATGTGAGCTAATGTGTTCATGCTATAACCTCCAAATCACTTAACTTATGGGGATCAAAGTAAATTATCATCTATTAGGTAGAACTGTTCGCTGGAATGAAACCTGATTTAGGAGTCAGAAGACTTGGGTTTAATTCAATTCATCTATTTTCTAATCACACATGCTGTCAAGTTGAAGTTCTGAGTATAGTACTTGCAGTTGAAAACTCTGAATTTCTCATCATATTAGTAGCAATTGATTTAAAGATCTAATAAAATGCACTGAGAATTCAAAATACCCTCTATGGTTCATGTCAAGATGTGCCAGTTGCAAAATACTATGAAATCAATATAACCTTGGAAGTAAAACTGCAATTTGCTAAGTAAATTTCAAGAGATTTTCACAACAGAGGTCACAAATTTAGTGATTTTTTGACACAAAGTAAAAGAAATGAATCACTTTTCCTTAATACGCAATGGATTTTAAATGCATTTTTTGGAAATATTATGAATACTTCATCTGTATTGATATTTTCATTAAACAAATGTGGAACTTTCCAAGTTTTATTCTTTACATTCTAAGCATATTCCTAAAGACTGGAAGGTAATGTGAGGAATATGTTAACTAAAACAATTGTTTAACATTTCTTTAAATATGTTCTAATAATTTAAGATCTTCATATGCTATTGTTATTGATTCTGTAGAATTTATGTGACTTTTACACACATCAAAAAAAGGCAAAAAAAATAAGAGAATGAAAATGAATAACTGGCCAGACACCTCAGATTTTACTTTCTTTCATAAGTTTTCATTCTTATAATCCTTATCACTCAGTATTCACATTTCAACATTTCCAGAGAAACTCTACGCAAAAAGCTGACTAGGTTTGGGGATTCAATAAAGAATTTGAAATATTACTTTTGAATCAGAGAAGATGATATTGCTTCCCAGAAAGCATTAATTCATGGCATATACAGTGATTATTAAAGATCATCATAATCTGTGATGGTTGAAGTACTTTGTGAAAGGGGTGGTCGTTGAAGGTTAAGACTTAAATAAATGGAAAACATAAGGGAAGAATTCCAAATTGCACGAATAGTATAAGCAAAGGAAAAATTGCATGTGGCATGCCCAGAAATGGCAACAGTTATACAAGTGCATTTAGAGCTGAGACTTCCTAAAATGATGTTTCGGTGCATGGTCTCATTGGTTTAAGTTCAGCTCAACCTCTGCCATCTTAGGTGATTTCTAACCTTACTGAGCCTCAGAATTCTTATCTGTGCTTTCATCAAAGTATAATGAATATTAAACTAGATCACTTAGCAAAATGCCTTGCATAAAATGGGTTCTCAATAAGTATTAACTATGATTGTCTCATAAGGGAAGTGTCAGCCAAGATTGGAGACGTGGTTAAGAGATACATTGCAGATGATCTGAAGATGGAAGCATGCCTGGAATTTCTGAGCAAAGTCACCCTCAATAAATCTATATTCATATAACCTCTAATTCCACAATGTAAATAAACAACCACTGTCTTATATATAGCAATTAAATATACAGCTTCTTGTACTCAAACAGAGATTTAATGAATCAGATTCTCCAGAGCTGGGACATGAGAAATTTATCTTTGTTTAAATGATTATCATGAATAGCCAGGTTTGGAAACTACTGCCTCAGACCACAAAGTCCAAGAAAAATGTAGCCAAGACATGAAAATGAAGAACTAGAGGGGGAAAGCCTTTAATAATAGCCACAGATATTTTATACTAAATTCAGAATATTAATAAAACTAGTCCTCCCCACAGTCACACCTTGTATATTGTCATCACAGAAACTGCACTACTTCTACAATCAAATGAAATGTCCCTATTGCTCACAATGACTTCCTCCAATCCATTGTGCATGTTCACCTACTATGACTGTTTGGGGGTTATATATGTCTGCTCAGGCTGTTGTAACAAAAATATCACAGTCTGGTTGGCATAAACAATAGACATTATTTTCTCACAGGTCTGGAGTCTTTCATCCGCAATCCCCTCTCCAAACTTATTTACCTAATCAACCCTTCTCATTTACGGATTTTGGCTTAACCACCATATACTCAGTAAGTCTTCAAGACCCAGTCTAGGTCTTTGTTGTTGCTCTAAAAAAATACATGTCTTCACTTAAGGCTCAGTTTGTAATTAAATACTTTTTGGAGTGGTTGTGTGGTTCATGTCAACCTCCTGTGCTAAGCAAAAGTTCCATCTATTTAACACTATTAACTCCTTGACAGCAGGGACGATGTATATTTTTGATCACCCTTGATTTCAGTTAACTAGTTCCTGGCACTTTTTAGGCACTCAGTAAGTATTTATTGAATAAATGAAAGCAAACATGGATTTCTAAATAAAATGGCCTTGCCCATAGCCACTGAGAAAGAGGCAGGCAACCATATTTTATACTATAATGCCAGCAAAATACTTAGCATGGCTGATTTGACCAAAAGTAGTAGATTAGTGCCTTAAAACTTAGTGCTTTAAAACAACAGTCATTAATTTAGCTCACGATTATATGGGGCAGCAATTATTTGTGCTGGACTAACAGGTTGACCTGACTGGTCTGGGACAGAGTTAACTGATCTTGGTTGGGTTCACTCATGCATTTTACAATCAGCTGCCAGGTATCTGGGGGATACCTAGTCTAAGATGGCTCAGCAGGAACTGCTTAGCTCTGTTCATTTGGTCTATCCAAGAAGCCTAGCCCAAGCATATTCACATAGCCTGTTTCCACGTGCTCAAAGCCCCCAGAGGACCAAGCAACAACTGCACATCACCTCTGCTCCATTATATTGGCCAAAGTGAGTCATTAAGCTGGCCCAGATTCAAGGATAGAGAAATAGACTCCATCTCTTGGTGAGAGGAGCTGCAAAGTCACATTGCAAAGATGTAGCTACAGGGAGGGATGGGGAATTGTGACTCTTTGCAATCTACCATACCATGAACTGGAAAGCCAATGACTTGTGGCATGATATGGAATACAAAAGTGAGCTCAGACAATAAGATTCTTACTCTCCAGAATCTGAAGAACGCAGAAACACAAGGAGATGGATCAACTTGTGAGAGCTGAAGCTAAAAGCAAGCAGGCAGGACGACGTCAATGAGCTCTATCCCATCCAGAATGATAAAGGAATTAAAGATCTGAATACACAAAGGAAATTGGCAGAGAAAGAATGGCTCAGACACAGAACCAATTCAGAGATGCTATGGGAGACACCCTGAAAAAATGGAGAAAGAAGCTGGAAATTGGAGCTGTTTAGTTCCTCCTCACCTTTCAGTCTGATATACAGTTCCCATAATTGATCCCAATTTTACTCAGGCTGAATTTTTCACAACCATAAGTCTAACCAAATCAGTTTATGATAAGTATATATTCAATCTTTTCTTTTTCCTTTTCATTCTTTCTAAAGAGAACTATCACACACACACACACACACACACACACACACACACACACAGCTTTTTCTTTGAATGCATAAATAAATATTATGACTAGGAGAAGTAAAAGTTTGATAGCACAACCTTCAAAACAGCACAGTACAGTACATAAATGCATGTGACAAAATAAAGTTAATTTTCATGAAAGAAAATATTCAACTTTCACATTGGAAAAGGTCGATGTTCATATATAGATGTGCCAGAGATACCCCTTTTAAGTCCATCTGGCATTTCTTCAATGTTTTCCATTGGAGAATCGCTTATAGAAAGAAACATGGGTTTCATTACAAGATGTAAACACTGCAATCTGCATGAAGAAAATCATATTACAAGCTAAATATTACCCACTTGGATTTGCCGCCAAGTTACAGTCCACTAAATCCTAAGTACGTTTCTTCTCAACCAAAGCTATATTGCATTTCAACTCTCTGGTTAGAAACTGATGCTAGGAATTGACAAGATAATAGGATGGAGAAAGTTTTCAGATCTCATTTACAGCAGATCGGAGAAGGGTCAGTTTCTCAGGTAATGAAGCATTGTCTGGTTGCCCCTAAATCACTCTATACTATTCCTAGTCCCCAGAGGCTTAGACAGCACCTGCATTATCACTATCCTTCAGAGCATTATTCTAATACTTCAAAAAAGAAAAGGTTTAATAGATGATCTGGTATTTGAGAGACACAAATGCCAGACTTCAGATTTGAGTTAAAAAGTAATAATCTACAATCCTCCTTGTAAGAGAGAAAAAGACACTTAAAATTTATAGAAACAGCTTTTAATTTATATATGACACTAAATCTTTTTGTCTGGTTTGTTCTTTCTCAAACTAATGTGTCTTGAAAGCTCCCCTTGACAACTTGTTGCTAACAAAACGCAGAGGAAAATAAAGGTTCACTACCTCTGCCTCGCATTGCAATTTTATTCTCATGACTCCAGGCCCCAATCCGTACATACTTTCCCACTACTCTTACCTTATAAAATAGTACCTGACCCTGTGAGGGATGTGTCTGGCTTCCCTGAGAATGCAGGGGACATGATATTGAAGATTAATAAAGGAGAAAAATAATCCTTAATATTGCTTTCAATTTTAGTATCAAATAGCTGTCTTTAGCCTCATGTTTAATTCAGTCAATCCCACATAGAATCTCCTGACATTTTGAGGGACATAAGGCTTTTATAGAGCCCCCCCAGATTTCTAGAATGAAATTTGGTATATTATGATACGTACCTAGATAAGGGGCTCACTTGTCAGGCTCACTAGCATTCACAAATGGAAGAAGAAGCAGTATTTATCTGCAAACATCATTATACTCCAGAAAGAACGTTCTAGGAGAAGCCATTATGAACTAGTCCAGAAACTTCCACTCAGCAAAAATTCATGCAGGTTCAAACCTCTCTACCCAGCCCTTCCAGGCCTTTATATCATAAAATCATGATATAAAATCAGGATCCAAACAAATATCATACATACTACCATTGTGGACCATATTTTATATGCTATTAAATTTCTGATTACATCAGCTTGATTTATTTGAGTCCTAGTCTATGAGCCTGTGCTAATTTATAGTAATTAATTCATCATTTATTTCCTTATTGATTCCAAAAACCTGTCACCACTTCCTGATACTTAACTCCACACCAGCTTGCATGAACTTCTCTTCAGACAAGCATTCTTTCAGATTTCTGTACAGATTTGTGTGCATGACCACAGGAAAGGAAAATAATTTCAAGACAGAATGACCATAATAAGGTTGTGAAAAAGACAGATATATTCATACATACAGGTAAGGTCTCTTATAAAAGGTATTCAGCACACAAGGGAGAATATTCACTCTCTCTTTCTTTCTTAAAAGAAATAGTTTAGGCCAAGCCACTGTGACACATGCCTGTAATCCCAGCACTTTTGGAAGACCAAGATGGAAGAATTGCTTCAAGCTAGGAACTTAAGACCAGCCTGAGCAACATAGCAAGACCCCGTCTCTACCAAAAATAATATATAAAAATTAGCCAGATGTGGTGGCATGCCTGTAGTCCCAGCTATTCGGAGCCTAAGATGGAAGGATCCCTTGAGGTTAGGAGTTGGAGGCTGTGTCATCCAGCCACTGCACTCCAGCATAGGCAACCGAGCGAAACCCTGTCTCAAAAAAAAAGAAAAATCAGTGAATCAGATTCCAATTTAACTCTTTAAATTTATTGCCCTTTTACAATATAACAGAAATAGTGGCATGACTATTACTAGGAACATCCGGAACCTCACCAGGAGGACCCAAGATGGAGCAGAGAAGGGGCTCTGGGACTAAAATAGGAAGGTCTGTGGGATGTTCACTTGATATTTACAACCTTCTTTTCACAATTATATTAGAAACAAAAACACTGTCCAGAGGTTCTTCTGAGAAGAAAACTATAATGAATGTATTCTATAGATGGACACTAACTACTAGAATGGTTCAATTGAGGATTATTTATTTTGTTTGGCCTTTGGTTTTGGCTTAATTTGGTTTGGGCAGCTTTAATTCTGTCCTTCTGCTTCAAATAATGTACAAGCCACTCTATGATATAGCTTCCAATTTTCCTGCAATCTTATCTATATATTTTTTTTTAAGATGGAATCTTACTCTGTCACTCAGGCTGGAATGCAGTGGCTCAATCCAGCGCACTGCAATCTCCATTTCCCGGGTTCAAGAGATTCTCCTGCCTCAGCCTCCCAAGTAGCTGAGACTATGCGCCACCACAGTTGGCTAATTTTTGTGCTTTTAGTAGAGACAGTGTTTCAGCATGTTGGCCAGGCTGGTCTTGAACTCCTGGCCTCCAGTGATCCACCCACCTCAGCCTCCCAAAGTGCTGGGATTACAGGTGTGAGCCACCATGCCCAGCGTTTTTCTTTACTTTTACTTACCTATCCTCTTTAGTAAAGTCTGAAAATCTGCTATGATTATAAATATACCTTATATTTATGTATCATTTAGTATACAAGTACTCACATATCATATTAATAGAAGTCTTATAACTCCATGCAGTGTATATTACTGTTACTACTCTAAAAATAAAGAAAAGAGGATTAAAATAAATGATTTCTTTTCAGTCCTAGTAACAGCTACCATTTATTGACTACCTGTAATGAGCAAGGCTTTGTGCTAGGTGCTGTATCAGCACTGTTTCTTAGTTCTCACAATAACCCAGTGAGGTAGACATTATTAACCTTCCTTATGCTAGAGATGAGAAAACACAAGCTCTAGCAAGCTTAAGTAACTTGCCCACCATCACACAGCTAGTAATTGGCATAGTCAAGATTTTCCTGAGGTTATATAACCACCAAATAGCAGGCCCAGCACTAGAACCTAGGTTTTCTGATTCTGAATCTGGGGCAAATCTCTTACTGGTCTTTTCTTTCCACTTCAAGCTCTGTATTATGGCAAAACACATTTGGTTGCCTTCTTTGGTTCAAACAGTCTAAATAAAAAGTGGTGGAAGGCATCCTAATAAATGGAAGTATTTTCTCTATCAGTTATGCTTCACACACAAGAAGGCCGAGCAGAAAGAGTTAAAAGACACCACTGAACTGATTTATCCTGCAATTTATCTGGTGCTATAAAAATGAATGACTTCTTCAGTTTCCTGACGGCTTTGCTGTCTTAAAGGTGAAATGCCCTCTGGGTTCATAAATAGGTTTTGTTCTTTTAAAGTGCTCAATGTTCCAAAGTGTTTTTTATCTTTAAAATATTAAGTAAACACTGCATAGTACTTAAATGGGCTCTGGGGATATTTCTGGTTTGACTCTGGCCCTTCAGCAAAGCTACTCAAGTATAGATCTGGAGAACTAATCAAAAGAAAACTAAATTCACAGCTGTCTCTAAATATTTTATAGCATAACGTTTCAGTGTTTCACCTGCCTGCCGCCTCTGCTGATTTGTGAGCAGCTGCCCTGCGACCATGGACTGTGCTGCCTGCATGGATGCTGCGTCCACAGAAGTGAGACCCAGCAGCTAGAGACTGGCTAAAGAGACGAAGGTGTCAGCACCTGCCTGCTACAGCCTCCTTTTTCTTTTTTGACTTCCCCTCTGTAGGAAAGCACATTAGGAGCTGCTTGAGATGAACAATAATTTGCCAGGTTTTCGTCATTCCTGTGGCAGCAGCGTCCACAAGGAGCACTTAACATTGCGCAGAGAAAGTGGTTCCCAGCCATTGACTTCCTCCCCGGAAGCAGCCAACCATTTCACAAATGGGGACCTGGAGAGTAGCAGGTTTGTTCTGGCTCAAACTCTACCCTGCTGCTAAGAACAAAACAGCCACTACACACTTAGTTTGCCAACGGAATGTGTCAATAGCATCAGCGTCTATACACAAAGGCCTTTTAATAGCAATTTTAGATGAAACTCCAACACATTTCCCACCTATCTGAACTCTCGAAGTTCCAAGAGCAACATCAGTCAGGGGATTTATTTTTAAGGCATGTCCTACACTCAGTAAAAGAAAGAAAACCTGAAAACCTTTTTGCAGACTAGCAAGCAGTCATGCATGTGTGTACACACACACACCTCTAAAGACAGACATTGTGATTTTTTTTTTCTGGGCCCCAGCTATGCTTGCCATCAATTTAAGCCAGTAAAATGCGTTCTTATGGTGGTTTAGAGCAGCAGTTTCCAATCTTTTTGGCACCAGTGACGAGTTTCATGGAAGGCAATTTTTCCATGGACTAGGGGTAGGGGGATGATTTTGGGATGATCCAAGCACATTGTATTTATTGTGTACTTTATTTCTATTATTATTATATTATAATATGTAATGAAATCACTCTAAAACTCACCATAATGTAGAATCAGTGGGAGCCCTGAGCTAATTTTCACGCAACCAGATGGTTCCATCTGAGGGTGATGGGAGACAGTGATAGATCATCAGACACTAGATTCTCATAAGGAGCACGCAATCTAGATCCCTCACATGTGCAGTTCACAATAGGGTTCACATTCCTATGAGCATCTCACGCTGCCACTGATCTGACAGGAGGCGGAGCTCAGGCGGGAATGCAAGTGATGGGGAGCGGCTGTAAATATAGATGAAGCTTCTCTTACTTGCCCGCCATTCACCTCCTGCTGTGCACCCTGGTTCCTAGCAGGCCACTGACCAGTATCTGTCTGTGGCCCAGGGGTTGGGTACCCCTGGTTTAGAGAATGTGAACTTCATTTCTCTACCTGTTTCTCCAAAGACCTGAGCTACTACAGCATAGGTAAAGGGAAAAAAAAAAAAAAACACGGAGACCTCATACTCACAGCATTTCTCCTTTTCTCCAAAATCCATATATGCACTAAAAGGTTCCCATCTACTCTGGAAACATGAGACTTAAATCCATCTGACATGTGCAGTTGGGCCACACCCCCTAGGATTTCTTTATATCCAAACTTATAGGAAGGATGAGACAGCTCAGAAGCAAGGAACTCAAATGTGGCTCAGGATTGGACTTCAGACATAAATGGCACGTGCAACATAAAAAAGGGGATGGCGGTAGCAGGTGGGCAGCGGGGAGGAGAAGAATGTGGGAAATTGCCTGGGAGCTAGGCAGTGTCCCTGCGAAAGAAATCATTCCAAGTGAAAAAGGTATGTGACATGGTGAACCAGACTTAGCAATAGAGTCTACCGTTTAGAGGAAAGTGGCAATTGTGGCTACTTAGAAAGAGCTGTTTAACCCCACCCCTACCCCGAAGAAAGGTGAGACTTGGCTACCTGGAGTTGCAGCAGAGCATCATGGCCATCTAGAGCAGCGTAGATGGTGTGGCACCCGGTAGAGCAGTGACAGCAGCCACTTACCCACGCGTATGTGTAGACACCTCCTAGAAAGGCACTGAGGAGCTGAGTCTGAGGAAACTCCAGGGAATAAAGTCATCATCCTGCCTTGAGGTCTCTGTTTTGAGAGGCATTCAGCCAGAAAAATCATGGAACTACATATGAGTGGATCATATTTATACCTTCTGGATGCCTCAAGTTACCAAAGCACAATTATTCAGTTTTCAGATATGTATTTTTAAGAAGTTATAAGCTACCCACTTGACAGGTCTACCAGCTGCTTATATGCCCAGTATGAATTTCATATGGGAGCCTCGCTATATGTTTAGCTTCCCTGTGTTCTTATTGAATTGATAACCATCATTTCAGACAGGTGGTGTCTGAATATCAATACATACAAAAAATATCTGAAGCCCAAGTTAGTATATGCCAAGGCATCTACACAAACATCTCCACTTAAAGTAATGTGGAGATTTCTAACGTACAAAGTGGTCAACCACCTTTTGGAACCTGTATTTGTAATTCTTTTACTTTTATCTTCAATATTACCCTAATTTTCAGAAATCAATGTAAATTATAAAGAATACATGGTTTGTGCCTTGAATAGAAAGTATATTTGGCCTGGTGTGGTGGTTCATGCCTGTAATCCCAACACTTTGGAAGGCCGAGGCAAGTGGACTGCCTGAGCTTAGGAGTTCGAGACCAGCCTGGGCAACATGGTGAAACCCTGTCTCTACTAAAACCACAAAAAATTAGCCAGGTGTGGTGGTGTGTGCCTGTAATCCCAGCTACTTGGGAGGCTGAGGCACGAGAATCGCTTGAGCCCGGGAGGCAGATGTTGCAGCAAGCCAAGATCATGTCACTGCACTCCAGCCTGGGTGACAGAGCAAGGCTCTGTCTCAAAAAAAAACAAAACAAAACAAAAGCGTATTTAAGCTGACTTCTTTCTTGACAAAGTCTTTTGAGATGTGATAGTGGAGAATTTTAATGTACCTTGCAGTCCAAATATTTTATCGCTATACCTTTCAAATGAATTATTTTTAAAGTAATTGAAAAAAGTTTCAAACTTATATGATACAGTAGCAGTCATCCTATTTTTCTGGCCCTCTTTACAACAAAACTCCTTGAAAGGACTGCCTTCACTGTTTCTCCTCTCATTCTTTCCTGAATGCATTCCAATCTGTTCTGTCTCACAAGCACTATGTTGACAAATGCAATGTCAACGCTTAGTCCTTATTTTACTCAATCTATGAGCAGCAGTTGACACCTCTGTATACTCCCTTTTTCTTAACTCTCAGATATATTTCTCTGGTCTGGACCTCTCTTTTCAACTCCAAACTTATATATCCAACTGCCTATTTCACTTCTTCCCTCAATAGCTATTTCAAACTTAACACAGAAAACCTAAGTCTTCATTTCTTCTTACTCTACCCAGTTCTTCCTCCTAATTCAGTAAATGACAACTCCACTCCTTCATAGTCAAAAAACCCTGAAGTCACCCTTGACTATCCTCTTTCACTCTCACTCCATGATCAAATTTGTCACAAATTCTGTAAGATTGATCTTCAAAATATAACCCAGTTTTAACTACTCACTACCTCCATCACTGCTACCCTCGTCTGAGTTTCCACCATTTCTCATCTCGGTAATTGTAATGATCTCCTAACTGGTCTTCCTGTTTCCATCCCCTTGTTACCAACAGTCTTTCTGCACACAGCAGTCAGTCACAATGTCTCTGTTAAAACATAATCAGATTACGTCTGCTCAAACACCTTCCTATCTGTCAGAGTGAAATCTAAATTCCCTACCAGGTCTACAAGACCTGACCTAGTTTGGAGCTCACCATCTCTTTAATGTCATCTCCTACTACTCACTCCCTAGTTTCTTCCACACAGCCAGGCTGACCTACTTGCTCTTCCTTCAACACCTTAAACGTGTTTCCATCTGAAAACCTCTGCACTCATTGTCCCCACTGCCTGGAGTTACCTTCTCCCATCTTAATAGCTCATTCCTTCCCTTCCCTCTGCTCTCTGCTTAAATACTTCTTTACCAAAGAAGCCAACCCTGCTGCCCTGACTACTCTATGTAAATAGAACACTTCCCACTTCCACTCATCACTCTTCTTCCTCTTTCCTGGATATGTTTCCCCTTAAGAGCATTAATGGTTACTTGACATAATCATTTGACCCCTGCCATTAGAATATGAGTTCCATGAGCAGAGAGAGACATATCTGCTTTGATCACTGGTGCAACCTTCGTCACCCAGAACACTATCTCACACATCTAATATTTTAGCTCTTCCAAGAAGTATTTTTTTATGTTTTAACATCTCTAAATTGGGCTGCATCTTATAACATGCAACATTTTGTCTTTCTTAGTAGTCTGTAAAACAGTGGTCTGTATCATAATTGACATCTTAGACACAACAAAATATGGTAGTTTGCATTCAAAACATATTTCAAAAGACCAAATCAATCCCATTTATTATATTTTCAGAAGTATGGGGCTCCGGGTCTTTTGAGAGAGCCCAATCATGATCAATCAATATATTAATTACCCCAGCCAAGAAAAAAGGAAACACCAAGTCCTTGCCACTAAATTATAATGCAATATACAATTAATTTACTGGTTTTAAATGTTTATCTGATTGATATTTAAATAGTGGTTGTAGAACAAAAAAAATAGATTAAAAGTATCAAGAAAAGGGCACTGTTAAATGAAATGACCTAGAGTAAGGAAGACATAATAAAGACAAGAGAATCACCAGAACTTATTTAAAAATCTAAGGTAATTACTGAAGCAGACCTATATCACTCACTAGCCTCTTTGAGAAACATTGTATTAACATATAAAACAAAAATTATTCATAATGAAAACCTGAGACCTAGTCATCAAAAAAGGAATAAAATATGTAGTATGCTTAGTTCAAAAGGCATGAAAGTAGCACATTTGTGTTAGGTTTCCTTCAAAGAAATGGTTAAGACATCCATAATTAACTTGGCTTTTAAAAGTGATAACATTTAATAATCTGGAACATCCATTTCTGTGGCACACTTTTGGCTCTTTTAATAGTGACCTCCTCATCACAGTGGTTCTCAGAGAAGTTCTATTGGTATTCACAGTGCATTTGAACCAAATTTCATCAAGACGCAAGACGATCTCATATAAGAAGAAAACGTGGGGAATCATAGCATTGTAAAACCGTTGTATAGGAATTCTAATCTTGCTTCTTATTTTGATAGATGCTCTGAATTGAAATGTGTTGGAATATCACTGATCATTTTCTTGTACTTACATATTTTATGCTTCCACAAATGAACTTATTTTTAGCCACCTTGTATACTTCCTGCAAGATTATAGATAAAAACAATTTCATTGTTTTCCAATTATAATCTTTCTACTGTGTTATTTTTACACACTTTTAAGTTCTGCATATCATCATAAATTTAGAAAATTTTATATCAAAATAAGAAAAAATGTGAAAATAAAGTCAACAGGCAAACCATGTGGTATAGGGGATGGGGGTTGTAATGGGGGCAGAGTTAGAATATCTATTTTCAGCTCCAAATATGTCCAGTCTGTTAATGTAGGCTCGTTTTGTTCATGTAAAGGCATTACCAATAAAGCAAATTTCCCACATCTCAGTTATCAAAATGCTACATTCTTTCAACTTTAGTTCCCCAGCTGTTATATAGGAATAGCAATTTCTAAAAAAGTAATTATGAGGACTAAATAATACCATAATTCTGGTGAAGAAATCTGAATGATGTGTGTTACATAGAAATAATTTAATCTTTGTTATTACCATGAATCATTTTATTGTTGTAATTACTAAGGAATTGGAAATTTAGGCTAAAACTTCCTAATCAAGGATCAATCTAGGGATCAAATCTAGATTCCACAGAATGTCCCTCTTTGGGCTGTTTCTGTGAAGATTGTGGGTGTGAAAACGGGGTGAAAGGTAACACCTCACTTAAGTAATCCAGGAAATGAGAAGAAAAGACTGTGGAGGATTGCCTGCATTAATTCTTCACCTTCTTCTTATATGCATGTCTTTGACCTGCAACTTTGCAGCCCTCTCCCTCTCCTGGTTTCCTGGCTCAACCAAGTGACTTGCTTCAGCCACTGGGATGTTAGCTAGCAAATGCATAAAAAAAGCACTCACACAATTTCACTTATTCTTTTACTCATCTGTCTTTGACACAAAAATAAAGTCAGGCTAGCCTGCTGGGGAATGAGACGTAGAAGACAGTCAGGGATCCTAATCGTCGGTGCTAAGGCTTTTCTAAACTATGTAACTAGGATCCAATACCCAAATATGTGAGAGAGCCCGATCATGATGAATCAATACATTAATTACCCCAGCCAAGACCAAAGGAAACACCCAGCTCTCCTGAAAACTCAAGAGTTACGTAGATTGTCTTTAGCCACTGAGTGTTGGATGGTTTTCACACAGCATTGTGTGGCAATAGGTAACTGACAGAAAAACTGACATGGGGCTGAATGGAGACAGTGAAAAGAATGATGCATCAGGTCCTTGGTGAAAAAGACTGCAGCGATATTCAGTAAAACTGTTACAAATATCAAGGGCGTGGTGCTTGCTTTCCAAGGTAATAAGAAACTAAAAACTCTGTCCCACTCCAAGTCAATCTTGGAAAGTCCAAGGGAAGAATTGAGTGGTGCCCGTTTGAAAGAGGAAAGGAAACCAGGCGGAAGTCCTAGGTGTGCAACAAGCTGGAGACAATGGGAGAAGCTGGCCTGGCCCTGAGGAGAACTGTGCAACCTAAACACCTTCTTGCTTACTCTTGAGAGCTCTTGTAATAACAGTAAGAGAAAGCATGATAATTTAGCTGCCACCAGGAGAGAACTGTTGGTGCCCCTGTGGCTTGCAATGGGAGGAAGCTTAAAAAAAAAATTGAGAGAGATCCAAGATGGCTGATTAGCAACAGCTCAGGAATGTAGCTCCCAGTGAAAGCATAGAGAATGAGTGGACGCCGCACTTTCCGACGAATTTTCGTTGCCCACAGACCTGGAGATTCCTGGCAGAGGAGCCACATGGGTCGCCAGCGTGAGTCATTTGGCCGGCGCGGCTGTTTTGCCGGTGCCCCAGCGCAGCGCTTCCCTGTGCAGAGTATACGGATGGACAGGCTCAGCTGGTCCCATCCCCACAAGGAAAATAGCAATTGGAAGCGCTGAGCACTGAGAGTTTCACAGCAAGCACAATGAACCTGGGAAGGTCCGGCTCTGTGGGGAACGGGCATCCGCCAAAGGAAAACTAAGAAACAGAAAAACTTCATCACTGGGCGGAGAGAGATCCAAGATAGCCGCATAGCAGCAGCTCAGGATTGTAGCTCCCAGTGAAAGCGCAGAGAGTGAGTGGATGCCGCAATTACAGACGAATTTTTGATGCCCACCAACTGGGAGATTCCCGGCAAAGGAGCCACCCGGGTCGCCAGCGTGACTCTTTTGGCTGGCACGGCGCTTCTCAGTGCGGAGTATACGGGACTGGGTGCCCTTTTAGTCAGGCTCTGCTGGTCCCATCCCCACAAGGAGAACAGCAATTGGAAGCACTGAGGACTGAGAGCAAGCACAGCTGAACCCGGGAAGGCCCAGCTCTGTGGGGAAGGGGCGTCCGCTGAAGGAAAACTAAGATACAGAAAAAACTTCATCACCAACAAGCCGGACGTCCACTCAGAGACCCAATCTGAAAGTCAGCAATTACAAAGACGACAGGTGGATAAATCCACAAAAATGGGAAGAAACCAGTGCAAAAAGGCTGAGAACACCCAAAATCAGAATGCCTCTCCTCCTACAGGGGATCGCAGCTCCCCATCAGCAAGAGAACAATGCCTGATGGAGGATGAGTGTGATGAACTCACAGAATCAGGCTTCAGAAGGTGGATAATAAGAAACTTCTGTGAGCTAAAAGAACATGTTCTAACCCAATGCAAAGAAACTAAGAACCTTGAAAGAAGATTTAATGAAATGCTAATGAGAATGGACAACTTAGAGAAGAGTATAAGTGAATTGATGGAGCTGAAAAACACAACACGAGAACTTCACGAAGCATGCACAAGTTTCAACAGCCGAATTGACCAAGCAGAAGAAAGGATATCAGAGGTCAAGATCAACTCAATGAAATGAAATGAAAAGGCAAGACGACAGAAAAAAGGGTAAAAAAGCATGAACAAAGTCTCCAAGAAATACGGGACTATGTGAAAAGACCTAATCTACGTTTGATAGGTATACCTGAATGTGACGCAGAGAATGAATCCAAGCTGGAAAATACTCTTCAGGATATTATACAGGAAAACTTCCCCAAACTAGCAAGGCAAGCCAATATTCAAGTCCAGGAAATACAGAGAACACCACAAAGATATTCCTCAAGAAGAGCAACCCCAAGGCACATCATCGTCAGATTCACCAGGGTTGAAATGAAGGAGAAAATGCTAAGGACAGCCAGAGAGAAGGGTCGGGTTACCCACAAAGGGAAGCCCATCAGACTCACAGCAGATCTCTCAGCAGAAACCCTACAAGCCAGAAGAGAGTGGGGGCCAACATTCAACATCCTTAAAGAAAAGAACTTTCAACCTAGAATTTCATATTCGGCCAAACTAAGCTTCATAAGTGAAGGAAAAATAAAATTTTTTGCAAATAAACAAGTACTCAGAGATTACATCACCAACAGGCCTGCTTTACAAGAGCTTCTGAAAGAAGCACTACACATGGACGGGAACAACCAGTATCAGCCATTCCAAAAAC
>PVKP010036931.1:8995-22157 GCA_004027715.1 Plecturocebus donacophilus | reverse complement strand
TAAGTGTGGCGTCCACTGGCTCTCTGCGCTTTTACTGGGAGCTGCAATCCTGAGCTGCTAGTGATCGGCCATCTTGGATCTCTCTCTGCTAAGTTTTATAAATGAAGAATTACAGAGTTTTGGTAAAGAATGTCTTAAACGTGTGAAAATAGTGTGTTGTTTTCTGGCTGTATGAATATTTAAGTAATATCCCTTCTGTATGTGCTTTTTTTTTCCTATTCTAGTTCAGTCAAAGAGTGCTGATCCTTTGAAGTCAAAACATCAGTTGGACTTAGAGCGCGCCCATTTCCTTGTCACACAAGCTTTTGACGAAGATGAAAAAGAGAATGTCGAGGACGCTATAGAATTGTACACAGAAGCTGTGGATCTCTGTCTGAAAACAGTATGTATAGCTACAAATTACGTTTGATTGAGTTATGCCAAGATACTTCTTCTCTTGCTAGTGAATTTTATATAACACCTTGAATACAAGAATTTTAACAGAATAAAAAAATTACTATAAATGTACCTAAATTACTCCTCAATAAAAATGATGAGTAGGAAGTTAATAATGAGTTTTTACATCTTATTAAAATTTTGACAGTATTGAGTCTTAAATTACAAGAACTGTTTTTAACCTTTCTATTCTTATAACTAAGATAAACATACTATAGAAATAAATCATTATAACAAATCTATTAATTTAGAATAAACTTCTCCTATTTTCAATTTTATGCACTAAAAAATAAGCTTGTGGTTTGGGCGAGCTTTATTTATTTGCAGTGTAAAATCTGTATGTTTAGAGAGGCTTTTACTGCTCCCTGCTGAGTCTTGGTTGGAACTGTTAGCTTTAAGGGACATCTAGTGCATAAGAGAGCAATGTATTTGACAGGAGAACGAGGTAAAGTAGTTGAGACAGTCCCCAGTGTCTTTCAGAGGACTGTTTTTTTGGCAGAGCCTTTTGCTCAGAGAAACCATCTGGCCTGATTTCTGTAGGTGCCTTGGGACTAAGTGCTAGCCTTCTGAGGTTCCTGCCACTCAGCCTTCCTTCCACAGCACTATAGTCAAATAGTTCTGGTCCAGTTAGCACTTGTCCACATTAAGTGATTTTAAAGTTCACCTCAGTGACAAATTTTCAACACTATTTTAAATGGTATCTTTAAGGATGATAAATAATGTCATCATTGTTTATTCTCAATTTCAACAAGTGTAATATGCATTGTAAATTTTTTGCTTAGAAATATATATCAAGCAAATTGAAAAATAATTATGCTTTAGAATATTTGTCTCTTTTTCTCTTAAGTCTTATGAAACTGCTGATAAAGCCCTGCAAAATAAACTGAAACAGTTGGCTCGACAGGCACTAGACAGGTGAGTTTGATCGCTCACGTTCTAATCCATGGGTAGCAGTTAGTGTTATTTAAATAGATTAATGTGTTGTGAAGGCTGCACTAACAAACCTCCATCTTTTAACTGATCTAAAACACATCTTTCTACTTAGTGAATTTACCTCCTCTCTCTAGTTCCCTGCTTTAAACTCAAAAAATAACAAATCAATAAATGTTTTTAGTTTTAGTTTAGAACAGAAATTATTGTGATATTTGAAATGGAAGATCTTCTTTCTGTTATGTAATATCAGACTTTCAAAGAGTGCTTCCAGAGATCTGCTAAAAATAGAAAATGTAAACATGAACTTGCTTTCAGCAATATACATAAAATTATACAACCTGTGTAGCTCTTTCACGTCTTGGCCCAAATGCCAATTTTCCAATGTAGCCTGCCCTAACGATTGTTTAAAATTGAATCTCCCCCAGCAGTTGCAACCTGATTATTCTAGTATTTTTCCCACTGCTCTTATTTTCTAACGTCTGTGAGATTTACTAGCTTATTATATTTGTTGTTAATATCTGTGTTCCCTCCAACCTTCATCCCCCAAATGTTAGCTTTGTGAGGGCAGAGATTTTTGTCTATTTTGTTTAGTGCTATAACCAAGTAGCTAGCAGAGTGCCTGACATGTAGTGTGTGCTCAGTAGATATTTGCTGAAAGAATGAATGAGTTTGCATAAGCAACACTCTTGAAAGAGTATTGTAGACACACACAAAAAAGAGTGGAAATTGCTTTTATACCTGTAGCATGAATTATCTCCTTTTGAGGCTCTGACCTGATAGATAACTGTACCACCACAAGCCCTTCCTTTTCTAAGTGAAGTAAAATAGTCATCCCTCCTTTTCATTGTCATCTACTAACCTTTAGTTTATTTCCTCAGATTCATGAAGATACAAGCACTTGACACACAGTTGTCTTCTCTCTCTTGACTTCTTTCACCTGTCAGAATCATAAGTGACTTTATTACCTGTGTGGCTAACCCGTCCAATATTCTTGAGTGCATCCTAAGCAAAGGGTGGGTGGGATAGCCATGGGCTCCTGTCTTTTGAAACTTATGGATCCACTTTCTAGGAAAATGTACATGAAATTTTTTTGCATATAATTTCAGAGTGTTCACAAGAATTCTGAAGCTCATATATGGACCTCAGATTAAGAACTTCTATTTTTAGCTTGTTAGTTCTTTGACAGAACAAAGTCAAAATTCTGTTGCATATCATGTGAGGCTGTCTGTGATCCAGCCCCTGCTTTCCTCTCTAGTCTCATCTGCTGCTGCCTCTCATTTGCACTTCTCACAGGGGCTACATTCATTCTTTTGAAGTTACCTGGCCAGGTATGGTGGCTCATGCCTGTAATCCCAGCACTTTGGGAGGCCAAGGTGGGCGAATCACCTGAGTTCAGGAGTTCGAGACAAGCCTGGCCAACATGACAAAATCCCGTCGCTACTAAAAATACAAAAATTAGCTGGGCATGGTGGTGGGTGCCTGTAATCTCAGCTACTCAGAAGGCTGAGTCAGGACAATCATTTGACCCAGAAGGGGAAGGTTGCAGTGAGCCGAGATCGCACCACTGCACTCCAGCCTGGCAACACAGTTAGACTCCATCTCAAAAAAAATTTAAAAAAGAAATTACCTTAACTCATTATGCTGTTTCATACTTCTGCATGTTTGTACATGTTCTTCTGTCTACTTAGAATGCTTCCTCACTATACGTTCTTTTGTACCACTTTCCTTATATAGTGTCTGATTAGGTAATAAGTGCATAATTAATGTTGTCAGTAGAATATTGTTTGTAAAAAATGCTTATCTTTGGAAGTGGCTTAAGTCATGAAATGTTAACTAGTATGTAAGAATTTTATATACTAATTTTACATTAGGGATGCTTGACTGGTTCTTTAAGTAAATTTTGTTTTCCAAAAAGCTTAAACTTGAGAAGAAAATCTAGAACAGTTGTTTGTGCCTGTTACAGAGCAGAAGCACTGAGTGAGCCTTTGACCAAGCCATTTTGCAAAATCAAGTCAACAAATATTAAACCAAAGCCACCTCCAGTGAGAGCACATTTTCCACTGGGAGCTAATCCCTTCCTTGAAAGACCTCAGTCATTTATAAGTCCACAGTCATGTGATGCACAAGGACAGAGATACACAGCAGAAGAAATAGAAGTACTCAGGTAAATAAGTGTATAATTAATTGTAATGAATTTTGTTAACATCAATGCAGAATTTTATTTTCCTTAGGTTTGCTGAATTCAGATTTCTCCTATAATGTATTGTGCTGTTATAGTGTAATTATATCATGTAGTCACAACTTAGTTTTAAAATTTTAGTTCCAATATATTTTATTTTTAGTTTTGTTTTTGAAACAGAGTCTAGCACTGTCACTCAGGCTGGCATGCAATGGTGCAATCTTAGCTCACTGCAGCCTCCGCCTCCCGGGCTCAAACGATTCTCCTTCCTCAGCCTCCGGAGTAGCTGGGACTACAGGTGCACACCACCACACCTAATTTTTATTTTATTTTTATTTTCTAATAGAGACAGGGTTTTACCATGTTGGCCAAGCTAGTCTTGAACTCCTGACGTCAGGCAATCTGCCTGCCTCAGCCTCCCAAAGTGCTGGGATTACAGGCATGAACCACCATGTCTGACTTTAGTTTCAATATATTTTAATATTAGCATTTTTACTAGACATAGTACACTTTTCTAAAAATCCTAGCATTCTGTGAAATTGAGCCACTAAAGGTTAAGGAGCAAAATGAGCTGTGGCAGACCACTCGTTATCTATGTAACTTTGTAACCAGAGCCCTAATGCAGGAAAAATGTTACTCTGAATAGGAGTCTAGAGGGTGCACTAGCTGCTCACTCCTGTAATCCCAGCATTTTGGGAGGCAGAGGGGGTGGATCACTTGAGCTCAGGAGTTCAAAACCAGCCTGGGCGACATGCTGAAACCCAGTCTCAACTAAAAATACAAAAAAAATAGCTCGGTGTAATAATGTACACCTATAGTCTTAGCTACATGGGAGGTTGAGTTGGGAGGCTCACTTGAACCCAGGAGGTGGAGGTTGCAGAGCCTAAATGGTGCCACACACTCTAGCCTGGGCAACAGGAGACCCAATCTCAAGAAAAAAAAATACATGTGTGTGTGTAATTAAAAATTTTTCTTTAAAGGGTTTTACATGCACCAAAAAAAAAAGGGAATGTGTGACAGAAACTTCAAACTATATGCCATATGGCTCTTTACAGAAAACATTTGACGACCCCTCGTCTAGGCAGCCAGTTTAGTCTGTCTGAAAACTCAGTCTCAGAGGATATTAAAAATGTAAAACACAGCTACTCTCGGCACACTGCCTGTGGAGTAGCCCTGCTCCACAAGGAGCAATACAAAGGAAAAAAAAGTAAAACACAATAATGTGGAAATTCTTGATTGCCCTCCGAACCAGTGTAGATGGGATAAGTCCCTGAGCAAGTGTGGTCTTTTTAAAATTGAGCACTGCAGAAAGTTCAGTGTGCTTAGAGCTATGTAAGTTATGTAGGTGTTCATCTTTGTGTTTTCTAAAATTGAGCTGAAAGGGCTTCTGCGTAAGTAGTAGCCATTTGAGAACAATTTCCTTTCCTTCCCTGCTGAAGATTTTAATTGTACTCCTGCTGATCTGGCTGCCTTTGTCTAGAAAAAATTGCATATGTACCAACACAACACAGTGCGGGACAAAGAAGGTAGTTTTAAAGCTGAAAGACTAAATTAACACTTTTCCATATGTTACCTTCACACATTTGAAATTCCGTATTACACCAAAACAACTCTGTATTCCACCTAACAAAATGCGGCTATCCTTCACACGAGTGAAAAGTTTTCGTCATCTTTCCAAAACAAGGCTGTAGTCTCAAATCATTTCATCTATTTCTGACTGTATTAAGTAGTCCTCAGATTTCCTATTGTTATCTAAAGACTAAATTGTGAAGTTACTCTGCAACCTCTTATAAATAAGAGAGACAGATACAAGAAGGAAATAGTTAATGTGGATAAATAAACATATACACAAAACAAGGAGAATGCAAAGCTACTACAAACCTTATTTCTTTGTCAGTAGACCATAGCTGGTACCTGTGACACTTCCTTCCTCCACTACCCGTTTCATATCCCCATAACCAGAAAATGTGAAGAGCATGTATATCAGAATTGTAAATGTCATGTTTTTTTAATTCCAAAATAACTTATGCAATTGATTTCTCCCTTTAGGCTTAGGTTAGAATTGGTTTTGTGACTTGGTATCAAAAACACTTTCATTACCTCTTTAATAATCCTGTCATCTTGTGGGCGTTTGCCTTAAAAGTATATTTTTATTGGTTTGAATTGAATCAGTTATTTTCTGGTATTTTATGAAAATTTTGTCCGGAGGCATATCAGCACATGAGGTTGTCAGTTTAATTTTAATACAGTTATCATACCTTGTCATTTAAATTTTAAAGAGTTGAAATAAGATTGGCAATTAAGGTGAACTTGAACATTTAGATTTTTTTTTCTTGTGTTTGATAGGACAACATCAAAAATAAATGGCATAGAATATGTTCCTTTCATGAATGTTGATCTGAGAGAACGTTTTGCCTATCCAATGCCTTTCTGGTAAGTAAGCACTATTGCAACTTTTAGTTCCAACATTTTAATTTTTCAGTACTTTTTCAGTACTCTGAAGTTCAATTTAATAGCCTTGAAATTAAAATTTGTAAAAAAGCAAATCTTTTGGAATAGAGGGGTGGCTGTGGGAAAGAGGTGGGGCAACATAGCAAGAGCACTTTTGTTATTTGCCTAGTCATGAGGACATGAGGATCTCCTTTTGCCTAACATTATTTCTGTAGTGTCTAGCACAGTACCTGGTGTAAAGTAAGTACTCAGTAAATATTTGTCCAAGCAGTGATTGAATCATAACAGAAATACAAGCCAGAAAAGAAACTGAATGGAAAAGGGGAATGGAATGACATCATTGTTTACTAAGAAGATCCAATTCAAGCAAGGGTTATTTATGACAGGATTAGTTAGCACAGCCTTCCAGGACGATGGCAGCTTATGTCAAGAGCCTTAAAAATATTGTTTGGTTCAGGACTACGAGCTTCTAGTCATCCTAAGGCAATGAGTCAAAGATGTACATAATAAGGACACTCATCAAAGCATCTGTTAACAACAAACAATTATTGAAACAAACTATCCGGCAGTATGAGAATGATTAAATAATGGTACATCTATACAGTCAAATATTATGCTACTCAAAATAAGTGTTTTAAAATGTAGAAAAAAAATATTCCCATTACAGAAATTAAAAAGAAAATTATATATAATGTCCCAGTTGTTTTTCTTTTTCTTTCTGTTTTTTGGTTTTTTTTTTTTTTTTTAGATGGCATCTCATTCCTGTTGCCTAGGCTGTAGTGCAATGATGTGATCATGGCTCACATCTTGACTTCCAGGGCTCAGGTGATTCTCCCACCTCAGCCTCCTGAATAGCTGGGACCACAGGCATGCACCACCACACACAGCTAATTTTTGTATTTTTAGTAGAGACGAGATTTCACCATGTTGGCCAGGCTGGTATTGAACTCCTGACCTCAGGTGATCCACCTGTCTCAGCCCTCAGAGTGCTGGGATTACAGGTGTGAGCCACTATGCTTGACCCTTATTTTTCTTTTCATATATTTATAGTTGCATAGGAAAAATGATATGGAGAAATACCCACAAATATTTACAGTGGTTATGTCTAGGAAACAAAATTGGGGGATTTAATTTCTTTTGATGTTTATTTTTCAAAATATCTCCAGTGAGCTTGTTATGTTTATTATTAGAAAAAAAAAGCTGGATGCTCACTATACAGAGTATGAAAACTCTATAAAGAACAAAAGGGCTGCTTTTTATTTTCTAGTGTTTTGCTGTACTTTTAATGCCCAAGGGTCAGGTATCTCAAAGACAGTTATCAAACTATTTTTTCACTCAGGCAGCTGTGTAGTGCTAGTAACTGATTGGGATCAAAGGAATTTTTATATATGAGAAACTTTATAGCATTAATGTTCAGGGCAATCTTCTAGAGCCAGACTTTCTGGTCTCAAATCTTGTGTAACACTGGGCAAGTTGTTAAATCTGTTTCAGTTTCCTGCATGTAAAATGGTGATAATAATAGAAACTCCCTCATAAATGTTACTGTGGGTTAATAAAATGTAAAACCCTGAGATTGGTGCTTGTTACATAGCAAGCACTATATAGTAAAGGTCAACTGGTAGAAAAATAATTATTGTGTTAGATATTAAGTTATATAACAATTTGGCTGTATATTTCAAATAATTTAACATTTTGTAGACCTCTGATCAATAATTTAACTTCAGGAATCCAGTTGTAAACTATTTAGAGATACAACTCGAAGATTCATATGAAAGCTATTTATGATTATTGTTATAATTGTAAAAATGAATCAGTTATTCTAGTATCTTCTTGACAATATTCAAGTAGAGATGTAAACTTATTTCTATCTTTGTGCAACAGATTTAGGTAAATTATATTTTTAATGCTTATATGACACGGTGTTCATAAGAAAAATGTGATATAGCCATAAACAATCAAGTTTTCAAGGAATGTAATAACATGAGAAAATGCTCATAATATAATTGGAAAAGTAAAATGTGCAGGCATACAGACTCCCTTAATTTAGGCATAGCATTTGTCACAGTTGGAATTTTTCTTTTCTTTAATGTGATTACTTGCTTAATCCCTGTGTACTCTAGCATATAAACTTCATAAGGACAGAGACCATGTCTATTTTAATTAAGTTGTACCCCAGTGCCTACCACAGTATCTGCTGTATAGTAGATACTCAATAAATATTTCTTGAAGTAGTTAAATTGGGAGAAAACAAGAATAAATACTAAAATTGCTACTCTAAGTGGCAAAATATTTTCTTATTTCTTAGATTATTTTACTGTAAGAATAATCAGATGAAAAAGCAACAGTAAATGTTTTTAAGTTGGGATAACAGATTGTCAGGAAAGCCTCCAGAATTTATGAATGGTTATCTTTGGCTAGAGAGATTGAATTATTTTTTTTAATTTTTTCTATTCTGGTCATATTTTACCTTTTTTGTTTGAGACGGAATCTCAGAGTGCAGTGGTGCGATCTCAGCTCACTGCAACCTCCACCTTCCAGGTTCAAGAGATTCTCCTGCCTCAGACCTCAAGTAACTGGGATAACAGTTGCCTGCCACCACACCTGGCTAATTTTGTATTTTTAGTAGAGACTGGGTTTCACCATGTTGGTCAAGCTGGTCTCAAACTCCTAACCTCAAGTGATCCGCCTACCTCTGCCTCCCAAAGTGCTGGGATTACAGGCATGAGCCACCGCACCCAGCTGTGAAATATTTTTAATATCTTTAAGTTCTAAGGGAAAAAAAACCTTGAATTTGATAATCCTCTGGTGACTTGAGAGAACAGATAGGGAATCTTTGATTTATGCTGAAATAAGTTTCATACAACAGGTTAATAACACATTATAAATTTGAATTTGCCTCAATTTTTTTCCCTCAAAATTTTTGACAGCTATCTTTAAACTCTTCTGAATTCAGTCAGCTCACTTTCTGTTTACAGTTAGCACCTGATAGTACAGGTACCAAAATGTTACCTGGACAACTAGTGGTTCTGTGAGATGATAATAAAAAATGTTTGAGGTATGTTATATGCCATATTCTACTCTAAGAGATTTCAATAAACATTGGCTTATTAAAAGTCTAGAGGCGTCCTTCAATGAGAAAACTAATACTTTAACCAGAAATTTGTAGATCATACTTGACCACAAAATCCTCTTTTTTCCCAGTATCTGTCACCATTATTTGAAAAAAAAGTTATATTTGTTCCAGTTGGCATATTATATACTTTATATTACTAAGAAATCTTTTGAAAACCAGTTTGTTGCTCTTGCTCTAGAAAGGGTTTGGGGTGGTTGGGCCTGGTGGCTCATGTCTGTAATACCAGCACTCTGGGAGGCCAAGGCTAGAGGATCATTTAAGCACAGAAGTTCTAGACCAGCCTGGGCAACATGTGGAGACCTCAGCTGTTTTTTGTTTTGTTTTGTTTTGTTTTTAAAAAAAAAAAAAAAAGTTTGAGCAAAGGTAGATGTTTCCTCTTGGTGCTGCACATCAATTTAGATAAATATTGTAACACACAGTGAGTAGAGGGTAGTGGATAAGAATGGTGGATTTGGCACCAGAGACCTGGATTCAGATGCCAGTTCTGCTACTTCTTAGCTGTCTGACCTCAGTAAGTCATTAGTCACTTTTAGCTATTTCCAAAAATTCCTTTAATAGAGTTGTTTGAAGAAGTAAGTAGATTATGTATGTAAAGCACTTCAGCATGATGCCTGGCGCATGGTAAGTATTCACTAAATTAGCCACACTCGTTATTAGCCTTGCCAAGTGGAGTTTGTAAAGAACCAGCTTAGAATCTTTACCTTCCTAGGTCCTTTTGAATGAATCAGCTTGTACTATTGTTAATAGTTTCATTTTATTGCTGAATTTCTTGAATATATTTATGCAAAATTTTTAAAATTCTCAAATATAAATGAATTAAAGTTGTTCTTCTGTTTTCAATTATTTAGGTATATTTTTTAATTAGAGGGGATGGTCAGGTTGACTGGACTCAAGGTTAAGTGTAAAAAGCCAAATTTGACCAGAAGGTTATTTTAGGATGATATAGTACTGCTGTAATCACTAGACGCCCCCCACCCAAAAAACAAACTCTAGGAAATTTAACTTTGGCTTTGAGTCATTTTTTAAGATTAAGTTTTTTATTTTAATTTTCATTATTACCTCAGTGACAGACTGGGCAAGCTACCATTATCACCTAAACAAAAAACCACATTTTCCAAATGGGTACGACCAGAAGACCTCACCAACAATCCTACAATGATATATACTGTGTCCAGTTTTAGCATAAAGCAGGTGAGCATTTATTTTGTATGATTTTATAGGAAATTTAGCATTTTAAAGTAATTTGTAGATAGGTTTGAGTTTTTTCTTAGATTTTTATTATATTCAGGTACATGAGTGTAATTGGAAAAATTGTTCATTCTACGTATTTTGACTGAAGCATACTGAGATAATATAAGTATAAATCACTTTTGAGAGATTACAGATTTTTATGTGGACTCTTATTATGTACTTATAGATGCAAAACTTGAGAATCTGAATTTCACCTTTGATAAGGGAATAGATATCAGCCATAGAAGGATATTTAATTATTTGATTACTTATTCAAAATCAACTTTATTAAAATACATTATTTAATTTTTCTAGGATTTATTAAAATAAAATGTGTGAGTTAGCAGTATGGCATTTCTATTTGTTATTTTCCTATTCAAATAATAGCCAAGAAAATATTTAGTATACATTGTAGCACTGTTCACAATAACAAAGTCATGGAATCAATCTAAATGCCCATCAGTGACAGTTTGGATGAAGAAAATGTGGTACATACACACCAAGGAATAGTGTGCAGCCATAAAAGAACAAGATGTCTTTTGTAGGAACACGGGTGGAACTGGAGGCCATTATCCTTAGCAAACTAACGTAGAACAGAAAACCAAATACTGCATATTCTCACTTACAAGTGGGAGCTTAATGATGAGAACACAAAGAAGGGAACAGCAGACACGGGGTTCTACTTGAGCATGGAGGGTGGGAGGAGGGAGAGGAGCAGAAAAAAATAACTATTGGCGAGTACTGGGCTAATACCTGGGTGTTGAAATAATCTGTGCAACAAACACCTGTGACACGAGTTCACCTATGTAATCTTCCACATGGACCCCCGAACCTAAAATAGAAGTTTTTTAAAAAAAGACATTTAGTATAAAAAACTTGGGGCAGTGTACATATATTGCAGTAATGTTGAAATTACATGAATGAATATGAATATGTCAATTATTATTAACAGACGATAGTATCGGATTGCTCCTTTGTGGCATCACTAGCCATCAGTGCAGCTTATGAAAGACGATTTAATAAGAAGTTGATTACCAGGTAAAAATCTGTATTTCTCTCTTTACCTCTTTTTGTATAATTGCCCATTAACAAGAAATTTAAAACTTAAGCCTTACCTGTATAGAAAGTGGAGAGGGCATATCATTCAGAATATGGCCGTTCTGTAGAAATTAAGCAGATGATTTATTAATGGAAAGATATGCTAAAATAGTCAAAGAACATATATATATGTAGTTAATAGATATGGAATTAATATGTTTTGAAATGAAATTTATCAAAGTAAAATCATGTCATATTGATAACACTTTATAATTGGACTGTAAAATGAGGTAGTCACTAGCCACGTGGCTGTTGAGCACTTGAAATGGATTAGTCTGAACTGAGATGAGATGCACTGCGAGTGTAAAATGCACATTTTGAAAACTTTAGAACTTAAAAAAATGCAAAATCGCAAAACATCTCAAGTTTTTGTGTTGATTATGTGTTAAAATCCTAATATTTTTGGTTTGTGATTAAAACATTAAAATTGATTTTACCTTTTTAATTTTTAATGTGGTTACTGGAAAATATCTTTCTATTGTCTTGAACTGCTTTAGAATGTATTAAAATGTTTCTGAAATACTTTTTCAGTTTTTGAAAGGTATATTAAAATCATTCATTGGAAAAATTAAGCATTATAGTTTTTTCATTCAACTTTTCCTTTGTTTTTTGTGTTAAGTCCTAAGAGTGCAAAGGTGAATTAGACACAGTCCTTAGTTTCAACTGTTTGCCATGTAAGTGGTCCAAATGTATTTTAAAAGAAAATTGATACTGATAGTTGTTCAGTTATCTTATTGTATAATTTTATGCAACTTTATGTCAAAATTATACCTACTTGCCTTAGTTGTGGTTAATTGAAGTGATCTTCTTAGGGCCAGTGGTAAAAGATTATTTTATAATATATACACTTAATTAGATGATTTATTAGGGTCTATAAGTTAACACTGAGCTCTTTTGAGAATATTTTGAAATTTATGCCTACTTTATGATCTCAGAAAATTATTTAATAGTAAATAAGCACTTTGATGAAGGTGTAGTTCATTTTCTAGGCCTATTGTAGGAAAATATTGCCTGTTTCTTATTATGAAATTGCTAAGATGGTAGTATATGGCTGAATGAAATGTTCTGCATGGTAGTTGATATTGAATGCTAATGTTGGTATTTCAGTATTTCTTTTTCTTACAAAAGCATAATTTACCCTCAAAACAAGGATGGTGAACCAGAGTACAATCCATGTGGGAAGTATATGGTAAAACTTCACCTCAATGGTGTCCCAAGAAAGGTGAATAATGTCTCTCCCCACTCCCATCCCTTGTCTCTCTCCCTTCCCTACCTTTGAATCTTGAGTGAAATCATTAAGAAATATCACCTGTGTAAACATTGTAAAAGTCAGTTTGAGTCTGTGATAATATATATTACTACCAGTAGCATCATATGTTAATTAAAAATTAAAACCATGGCAAGTATAAATTTGTGTTTTAAATGGTTTTGAGAAAATATATACAATTTCAAAAAGTAACATTGAACTAAGGATTTGCTAATGCTTAAAATAAATTTTCATCTGGTAGTTCATGATTGTTTTGATTAAAAGGAAATCAGATAAACTAAATCTGTTAGGTCAGAAGAGTGTATATGTAGTCATAACTTGAGATGTAAGATGCCTTTATAATTACTTCCTTTTAAATCTATATAGGCATAATTTTAATTCACACGAATTTCTTTTTTCTTTTTTTTTTTTTTTTTTGGAGATGAAGTCTCACTCT